>CM070108.1:20255338-20335338 GCA_036178185.1 Liparis tanakae | reverse complement strand
CAGCGGCCATCACGCAGGGGAACACATTGTTATAATAATTACAGCAGCAATGATCTTAACTTGGAGTACTTTTATCATGTTTGTCTGGTTGTTTGTCGAGATAGACGCCTCATTTCTGTTTTGTACTGTCTTTTGATTTGATACTGCAAAACAAGTCTACCTACGGGTACTAATAAAGTAACCTAACCTAACCTAAGGCGAGGATGAGTTTTAAGACTTACTCGTCATTGTCGTTTTGTGAGCTTCCATTTTTAAAGTGATGCCAGCGCGGCTTCTTTAAGTGACGGGTCGGTGATCACCAAAGTCACACTGGTGCCTCTCATCCGCGTCCAGTGAGCGATCGGCAGGGTTCACTCCAACTTCTGGTACCCGCTCAGTTCCTTGAGAACCTCTAACCGAAGGGGAGGGGGACTACAAATGGACCTTTCACAATGTTTGCAAATAAAAAAGTGGAAAAATAAACCGTTGTAATGTTTATTAAACTGAACCGAGCCGTGCTTCCACAGAGTAAACCGCTCTCTGCCTGCGGTGCTGTTCTCAAGCCGCCGGACAACTCTTGCAAACCAATGTAATATGATTTTCATTTAAATGACCCGGCTCACCCCCGCCCCCCTGGGCTTTGAGGGTAAACAACCAGCGCGTGTTGGTCAGGCGCTGGTAAACCAAGGTGAGGGCGCCTGTGCGGTTTGTTGCTGCCAGAGAGTTTGTTGTTATGAATCACAAGGAGTGTGGTAATTATGTGTACACAGCAGAAGCTGGGGCAGAAAGCATGATGAATGCTTTACAATAAGACTGGAATAACTCTGCGCTGGAACAATGCGTTCTGCAAATGTGAGCGGCGAGAACGCAGAATGAAATCCACCCGGGGGACGCTGGGAGGATACGCACGCCGTCGTGTTCAAATGCATCTTATCGGCCTGCTGCAGAGTCAACGTTCACCTTACGACTGCAGCGGGCAGGTTAACGGGCTTCCAGAGGTTTGAATCCTTCTTTTTCTTATTTTTTTATATTGATCGAAGACATTTCAACTCAGTTACAGTCACAATCCGTCTAATATCGGCGAATAAACCAACTGCACTCACTGTCTGTTGTCAGAAAACAACAGATAAACAGTGAGACAACACAACAACACAGACATGATAATGAGGAAGTCGTGTCACTTAGTGGGATACTTAGCATTCTTTCTTGCTTTGTTTTTCATGTTTTTCACAACTTATGTGAGAATATAATTGAATCTGGGAGGCTGTGATCCTCACAGCAGCTTGACAACGCAGAGACTCTCAGCGCCCGGGGAGGAAGAGTCACGTCCGTCCAGAGGAACCTCTGCGCTGCATTGATGGGATGTGCGAATGGACCATAATGGAAACATTGAATTCCTCACAGACTAGAAGCTGTTAATGTTCTCAGATTCCATTTTAAAGGGTCCAAAGTGTCTTTTAGTACTGTGCGCGGTGACTTGGTCGGCCTGGAGTATCACACAGGTCCAGAGAAGACGCCGCCTCACCGTTCATTAACATTCCAGGAGCGCCATACAAGCAAAGCTCTTAGCGCAGGTGAGCAATCCCGTTTCTGAGAATATCTGACTGAAGATATGTGTGCGATGTTGTCTTTCAAGTCTGATTTAGTTTAGAAACAATTCAATGCATCGCATTATGTGGTTCAGATACAGCTGCCTGTCATTATACACTTGGCCAGTGGGGGGTGTCGTGAGCACATGAAGCTTCGAGTAATGAACCCTTTCTCGAACCAATTGGCTGAAGTGGTTCGATGCCACATGAGGCTTCATCTCGCCATCACTACCTGTCAGGATGTCGTAGACAGAGAGAGACGAGACCCAAATGCAAACAACGTTTACACTGACACTGTATTCCTTTACAGAAACCAGACATGAACTAAACGGTACGACGCCACACTGGGAACGAGACACACAGGGTGTAAATACACAGGAAGGTGGAGGTGATTGGACATCGGGGAGCGAGACACAGGTGGACACAATGAGGGCGGGGCCAGCAAACACACAGGAGGAAACAATCAGGACCAGGGCAGACGATCACAGGGACAGGAAGTGCAGGGAAACGGAGGACACGAGAGACACAGACTTCAAAATAAAACACAAAATAAGACACAAACACTCCAGATCATGACACTAGCAGCTAACATCATCCGTGTTGAATCTTCAAAGCGGCAGCGTAACGTTTGTGTTGCGCTCCTGAAGAGACGGAGCCTCTGCAGGAGGCTGGTCAGCTAATTAAACGACCGCGCGGCCTCGGCGCCATGACGCCGTTCAATTATGAATGAGAGAGGTCGGGGGAGGAGGGCAGCTCCACCGATGGGAGGGAGGCGTGTTGGGGCGGACGGAGGGATGGTGCAAAGATGGGAGGAGCGGGATGAACGCAAGACGGGAGGAAGAAAGGACACGGGGAAGAGGGGGAAATATAGGAGAGGGGGAAATAAAGGAGAGATGGAAATAAAAGGAGAGGAGGGAATAAAGGAGAAGGGAAAAAGGGGGAAATAATGGAGAGGGGGACATAAAAGGAGAGGGGAAAGAGGGGAATAAAGGTGAAGGGAAAGGTTGACATAAAGCAGAGGGGGAAAGAGGGGGGATAAGGGAGAGGGGGAAAGAGAGGGAAATAAAGGATGAAGGGTGGAAATAAATCAAAGAAAGCAAGTTTGAAATAAGAGACCAGGAAAGAAAAAGAGACGAAGAAAGAAAAGGAGCCGACCTGAAGCTGAGACCGCGTTAAGCTGCTTTGAGCTCGACATCTCTGATGTCACGTCAGGCTGCAGCGGCCTGTTGGCGACATGGCACCAGTGTTTGTTCTGGTCTGCCTGGCAGCCGGAGGAGGCGCCTCTCTTTTATCTCTCTCTCTCTCTCTCTCTCTCTCTCTTTCTCTCTCACGTCTCTCGTGACATCTTGTCCAGATATAAGTTGTTTCCCTTTGCTGCTGGCACCTGTTTCTCACCGGTCGTTTTAGAGACACAGGCTTACCGCGACAGCAGCCCGGGGTCAAATGATGTAAAAAGAAACAGCTTGCCTTTGTGGGACGCTCGTAAAGAGGAAGTTCTCCATGGACCCTCTATATCCCTCCGTGTGTGTGAGTAAGTGCGCATATGTGTGTATTATGTGTGTGAGAGATGGATACAACGGCCTGTACCTCTTGGTGACTTCTGTATTGTATATTTAATTAAATGACATTTATTTTGTATAGCCCTGAATCACGCATTCTCCTGTGAGGGCTTTACAATCTGCACACATACGACTTCCCTGTCCCAGGACCTCACATCGGATCAGGAAACAAAAGATAAGACACCTTCGGGAGAGCAACAGAGCAGGATCCCTCTCCCCAGATGCACAGAAGCAATAGATGCCTATGTATGTTTATGCAGGAAAGTGCACAGACATTTTGGGGGGCAGGTGATCAAACCCCAAAAAGGGCACCCAATGCCAAAAAAAGATTCTGACAGAGTTGAAGCATAAGCAGCATTACACTGATGATACAATACATCCTTGACATGCGTTTCTTCCAGGCAGAATTAGAAAGCTAGCTTCCATTTTCTTCATGAACAAAGATGAATTATTATATGGCAACAACAGTACAAGCGTTCTGATTGGCTGATGGGTCGTCATGCCAACCAGTATCGCCCTCCTCGCCGGTTTGATACGGATCCGTATTGCCCTCTGACCTTGTTTTCTAAATGAGCGATTTTGATCGTCATCAACAGCCAAGAGGAAATTCAGAAGCAGCGAAAATGTGTTATTGTAAGTGATAAAAACTATAGTTTGGATTACTTGAGTTGTTACTTTACTGTAAATTAAAATGTATTTTTGCAGAGCCGTGTTGTCCGTTTTCTACAAGATTCGTCATTGTAAGACTGAAACAGACATAACCAAGAGAGACATGAAACAATGAGGTCCAAGGATAGCGTGACACGAGAGCTAGCATTGTTAGCATAGTCTAGCTGCTAATTTCTAGCTGTGAATTCTCGTGACATTTATACACATACTTTCAACATACTTTCGAAATTGTCTAAAGGGCATTTATACAATACAGAGAAGATGACGGGTGTGTGTAGCCAGAGAAATTCTCACAAGAACCCAAATAAATTCCCCGTCAGATATCAAAACATATTTGGGGGGAATTGATTGGAGAGAGTAGCTTTTATTCTTAAATACTGATGAATGAAAAAATAGTGGGCTCCAGCAAAAAGGGCACTTTTCTCATCCAGGGCAAAGGGGCTGGTGCTTGAGCACCACTAGGCTCTATCTGTGCACGTGTCTGTGTGTATGTACACTTCACTTTGGGCTCGTAATCATTACCTGTTCTTGATGCCACAACAGTTGTGAAATGTCTCTGCAGTGTTTGGTGCATTGATGTGATTTAAGTAGTGTATTTATGTAAATTGCAAAATGTACATATTGTAGCGCTTTTCAAAGAAGTAGGTCACAAAGGGCTTGACACAGGCCTTTTACAACACGTAAGAGAGAAGTCCTACAAGATCGAGTGATGTTGAATTGATGATTGGGCGGAGCAAACGTTGAGTCTTGATGGCGCTTAGGGGCGGGCCATGAAAAAGTGTGAGTCTTTAATGCAGCCTTTACTGAGACCTGTCCCCTTAAGTTAAGTTTAACCAACGACAGCAGGCATGTCACGAGTTGTTGGTCGTTTGTGTGTCATCCTACCAGCCAGTCATGTTGCAGTTTACATACTTGATTATTTTATCCTATGAAACATTTAATTATCGTATGAATTAATTATCGTATGAATTCTTGAGTCATGGCCCGTACAGGTTTGCACTTTACTAGCACTTGAATGGCTCTTATTATGGTACTTTTGTAGTTTGACTATGTTGAGGAAATGTTACTTTCTGTATTCTTGTTGTTCTTAGTTTGTACTCTAGGTTGAAATGCACTTATTGTAAGTCGCTTTGGATAAAAGCGTCTGCTAAATGACATGTAATGTAATAATGTAATGTGTTTTGTGAGGTCACAGTGACCTTCGAGTAGAACGGGACATTTGTTCCAAATTTGCTCAAGATGTGTGAATGGGATGGATGTGAGGTCACAGTGACCTTGACTTTTACCTCTTAAATCAAATCAGTACATATGCACTGCCGGAGGGACGACCCCGAAGGTGACTTCCTCTGCCCTGTTGCCAGCGCGGGGACATTAAAGCGCCTCCTGACCAGTCAACTGACGCTGATTTGTTTCTCTTGAAGAGAGAGTCAATATTTCTCTGTGAATGTGCTCTCCGGAGGCTCTGGCTCTCCGTACGGACTCAGTGAGCGGAGGAGAGCAGCAGCACATTGAGTCATATTTCCTATTCTTTTCATATTTAGACACATGACAGTTGGCAGCACAGACAGTGAGAGTATGGACACTCATACAGTCAATAGATACATCTATGTTGTCTCTATCTTCAGTTTATTTTGGGACTAAACGTCCCTTCATTGTAATTTTAATACAACCCAATAGTTCTAGCTGAAGACCTCAACAAAAACCTGCTAGATGGTTATTACAAGTCCATCATGTAAGTCCATATGTATATATGCGTGTGTATAGTTTCACAAGTTCTATAACTGTAGCTAATTGCAACTGATAATATCTCAAAGTACACAAATTCAACACAAATATAAAAATAATATCTACACCTTCCTGCTTTATGACATGCAGGGCTCCTAAGATGCACTCATTCATTTTACGAATCCAAAACACAGTCGTTATCAGGGCTCCACAGTTTACGTGAAGCTCAGCTGCATAAGAAACGATGTCTCAGCACGGCTGTCAGCTAGGTAGCCCGCACGCACAGCGCTCATGAGCCACACAATTCAATTCAATTAAGTTCAATTCAATTTATTTGTAATTTTCACAAATTACAAATTAGTCTCAGAGTGCTTTACAATCTGTACATATAGACATCCCTGACCCTTGACCTCACATCGGATCAGGAGAAACTCCCAAACAACTCTTCATGGGGGATCCCTCTCCAGGATGGACAATAGATGTCATGTGACCAGAAGGAATCATTATACACAAATAAAAACACAGTAACAACACAATCACTTAATCTGACAGAGTATAGGAATAGTTGGTAGTAGTCATATTCTATGATCGAGGTGCTAGTGAGCTTTTTCTGATTGGCTGTTGTGTAGCCCATTTCTTCTTTTTGATTGGCTGATAAGTGGCATCTCACGGCAGAACTCCACAGTGAGAGCGGCTCATGTTGGCGCTGCAGCACATTAAAACATAAAAAGCCGAGAGTTTTTTTCAGCTTGAGAAATGCGATGTGTGGCGGGAGTGTGTGAGTTAAGACCGAAATGCGTGAGTCTCACGCTCAATGCGTGAGGCTTTAGAGCCCTGCTGTAGGTAGCCTAGCAAGCTAATTCGCCTAACATGCTAACATTGGTAGTGTAAGATTAACCGGATTTAGTTTAATTTCTTGCTGTTTTGCTCTCATTTGTTGGTTGGTTTTATCTTTTTAATTGAATTGAATGTAGGTATTTCTCCTTGTAGGCCTACCACATAGGCCAGGGGTGGTCACACTTTTTCAGCATGCGAGCTACTTATAATGTGACCAAGTCAAGACGATCGACCAGCTACTAATACTACGCCGCGATCGACGTATTGAGCACCCCTGACATAGGCCAACACTGTTTTTCCATTGTGAATCAATCCCAAGCTTGACTTGATGTGCCTTCAGTCGCTAAGCTGCGACTGGACAACTGCTGTCTGATTGGTCCGTTGTGAATTGATACGCAGAGAGAACACAACATAGTTTCTCGATGTAAACAAAACAAAAATACGTCATGATCATCGGAAAATGTTGTTTAGAGAACAACTCTGAGGGCTGGTTATCTCCTTGTCTCTCTGGTCTTTAATCTTTCACGACATTCACATTACAATAACAACAGAATAAAGGAGAATACAGTAAGATAAGATAACATAGTCCTTTATTAGTCCCTCAGTGGGGAAATTGCAGGATTACAGTGGCATAGCTATATGGAGGCTCATGGTCAGCTGGTCACTGGTTTCCTCGGGTATTTCTCCACAGGATGGACCCATATGTACACAATGCTGCATATGTAATATAGACACGTACATGCATCTTTAGAGACACGTTTACACACACACACACACACACACACACACACACACACACACACACACACACACACACACACACACACACACACACACATACATAATCAAATCAGTGTAGAGCTTGGCACTTGTGCCTCCCTGGCCCCCAACCTGCTGGCTGATTCAATTTTCTGGGCAGATCTGCCGACAGTGACCGCTAACATTCACCTTTAGTTGGAGAGAGAGAGAGAGAGAGAGAGAGAGAGAGAGAGAGAGAAAAATGGGGTCTATCGGGATGGCAGGGTGGGAGAGGCAAAGAGGAGAACAAGTGAGGGAAAAGAGGCAAAAATAAAAAAAGGTGACTGCTAGTGCAACTCTTTTTAGAGTCTGATGGGGTGTGTGCCGAAAGTGAATACCAAAAATATTCCTGAAGGGAAGTGGACGGAGAGGAGTCTACAAACACCCAGAGTCACTCTCTCAAGAGAGTGTGAGCAGAGACTGAGAGACAGAGAGAGAGAGAGAGAGAGAGAGAGAGAGAGCCAAGGCGTGGCTCATGTTTTCTGAAGACATGTAATTATGGCCAAGACAACAGGTATCATAGAGGAGGTGTTATAAGAAATGTCTCGAATAAGCCGGGTGTCTGCTATCGACATAAAAAGGCCTTTATTTGAGTATTTACTGTAAATTAATTGTCAGATTTTGATATTTACTGAAAAGGGGTAACGTACAATGGTGCTGGATGACTGTTGACACGCTGTAAGTCCCAGTGTGTGTGGCATAGATGGGTATAATGATCTCAAAGCTACATCTTCTTGAGCTTTAATGGAGAATGTAATTGCTGAATGGCCTTCAAATGACATGTGGTACATATGATTGAATATGAAAGAAGTCTTTCATTTAATATCAAATTAAAATCACCAGCATCCACTTTTTACGAAGGCAGAAGGGACAGGACGTCGCTACAAAAGCTAAATAAAAACACACGTTCACAACCGTCTGTGCACATGGCCCGCTGCTCCCCTGCCAACGCCCCCAGCCGAGCGACAGGCCTCCACCCGCCAGTCTCCTCCTGGCCAAACACGCTTTGCTGCGACTGCGTCCTCTAAATGAAATAGTGGCACAGCCTCTTTGATGGAAAAGCTATAAATAGAGGTCTATATCTCCAGTGTGGTTTCTGCAACCTTTGTGACCCCCTGGCTGACCGGGCAGGGAGCAATGGGAGGGACCAGCTGCACGACGGCCAATCTCCTGCCAGTCAAACAGACTCTGTCTCCATGGTGCAGGTTCAACAGGAGGGAACGACACAAGGTCTGTCTTCCTGCTGTCTTCCTGTCACGTCAGCTCAAGCACGTTTGACCCAGGCAGCCAATCAAATCCAGCAGGAGGCGGGCTTTAAGACTTTACCCAGGAGTTCCTGTTTCGATGCCGATAGCTGTGGTAGGAACGGACATGGACATCAGCCGCTTGAGGCCCTGGAGCACACCCTGCTTCAAGGTGTATGTTACTCTGAATACGACCACCTTTTACTCAATGAACATCATGCCGTATTGATAATAAATCAAGTGAGAAGTATAGGGTCATTTTCTCGTACACTTCTATTCAATACAAAGAGAAGTTGCCTGCTGATGGACTTTCATGAATGTTTTTACATTTCCTACCCAGAGTTTGCTACCAGCCATTTGACAAGTATTCTTTCTAAAATATAAATTCTGAAAATAAGATTTGTACAAATACACCTGGATTTGGCTCCACTCCTGTTACGTAATCCAATATCTTTCCTTGTGATAAGAAATGATTGAAAACACAGATCTAGTCAACACACACACCCACACACACACACACACACACACACACACACACACACACACACACACACACACACACATACACACACTGCTTTCTCCTCATCAAAGCCTTTGTTCAAACGCTGTCATTAAAAGTGATCCTTAATGGAAGCTGCACCGGAACGAAGAGGAGCTATTTGGAAGGTACAGATGAAGAGATGTGTGTGAGGAGAAATCTGATCAGAGTTGTTGAGAGGAAGAGACAGAAGGAGAGAAGAAGAAAAGGAGAGAGCAGAGGAGAGAGCAGCACTCTAATTCTGTTAATTGGAAGCTTTCTGGCAAAAATGACCTGAATGCCGCAATTATATTCCATAAGAGAGACTTAATTAACACACACACACGCACACACACGCACACACACACACACACACACACACACACACACACACACACACACACACACACACACACACACACACACACACTCTCTCTCACACACACACACACACACACACACTCTCTCTCACACACACACACACACACACACTCTCTCACACACACAGTCCTTCTAAAGAGAAATAGAGGCAGAATATATATTGACCAAAATAATATTTTGGAATCCACCTGTTAATGATGATTTATCATTTTATTGATTTAAAATGAGCTTTTAAATTGTCGACTTGTGTTGGAGCCATATATTTGGTTTGATTATAAATCATGTTATATAATTTATATGTAGAATCAAAGGCTGTTTACTTATCTTATATTCATATTTGAAATGCTTTTGTGTATTATTTATATTAGTTTGATGAGAATCAGCTGGTATAAGAGGAAGAGGCGGAACCGCCTCGGGATTTTCTGTATGGAACGGGGCATCAAAACAGTTTTTGACCTCACGTTTGCTCACGTAAAGCTCACGTTGAACTCACGTTAAGCTCACGTTAAGCTCATGTTTGCTCACGTTTGCTAACGTTTGCTCACGTTAAGCTCACGTTAAAGCTCACGTTGAACTCACGTTAAGCTCAAGATATTATTTAGGTTAGAACTCAAGTTAGACTTATGATTTTTTTGGTTCGATTTAAGTGGAAATAAATCGACAAGGTGGAAACGGAATCAACGTCTCAGGAGTCATTACTTTTGGAACGTGTGAGTCAGGACAACGGAGTCCCGTAACGTGGTTCAGAATAAAACAAGGAATAAAACAAGGAACAGGAACAGGCCACGACAACTTGTGAATTCTTTCATACACAAATTGTTTAGTTTACACATTTCTGAAAAAGTCTATTTCGCCTCCATCTTCCAGTCAAAATGAAACTTACTGGTCACAGTAACAAAGCTGATGTAAACACAAGAAGTCAGGTGACTATCAGGTGTAATATAAAGAGTGACGCACATATCGGGAGGGGATTGGAGTGGGTCGGCGAAACTCAGGTCCCGTGTGAAACGTAACAGACTTATTTAACCCAAACATTGATCACTTCTTAAATCTGCGTTCTTTGGTTTCAATTCACAAAGTGAGCCGCGTGTTGACGGCTGTGAGCGACGTCTGGAGCATTTGAACGGCGGTGACAAAACCTGAAACACAACACCTGACACACAACACCTGAAAGACAACACCTGAAACACAACACCTGAAACACAACACCTGACACACAACACCTGAAAGACAACACCTGAACGACAACACCTGACACACAACACCTGAAACACAACACCTGACACACAACACCTGAAACACAACACCTGACACACAACACCTGACACACAACACCTGAAACACAACACCTGACACACAACACCTGAACGACAACACCTGACACACAACACCTGAAACACAACACCTGACACACAACACCTGAAACACAACACCTGACACACAACACCTGACACACAACACCTGAAACACAACACCTGACACACAACACCTGAACGACAACACCTGACACACAACACCTGAAACACAACACCTGAAAGACAACACCTGAAACACAACACCTGACACACAACACCTGAAAGACAACACCTGAAACACAACACCTGACACACAACACCTGAAAGACAAAACCTGAACGACAACACCTGACACACAACACCTGAAACACAACACCTGACACACAACACCTGAAACACAACACCTGACACACAACACCTGACACACAACACCTGAAACACAACACCTGACACACAACACCTGAACGACAACACCTGACACACAACACCTGAAACACAACACCTGAAACACAACACCTGAAACACAACACCTGAAACACAACACCTGAACGACAACACCTGAAACACAACACCTGAAAGACAACACCTGAAACACAACACCTGAAACACAACACCTGAAACACAACACCTGAAACACAACACCTGAAAGACAACACCTGAAACACAACACCTGGATACACTGTTCTTAATGTGAAGGGCTGCCAACCTCCTTGATTTTCAGCCGCCTACATTTGCTTCTCTTTACAAGCCACGTCCATTTTCACTCCGGCAGACCGGAGGTGGACGTTTCGTCGAGGTCAACATTCCAGAGTTATGTGACTGCTCTAGTTGATGGAACTGGACTTGCATTTCACCTAACGCGAAATGACACGCCGTATGGCCATGTGGTAAAGGCGGCTCTGCCCTGATGGATACGGTGAGAAAGGGGAAACGTATCAAAGGAGACGGCGAGGGAAGCAGGACGCCACGAGACAGTCGGAGTGACACGTTGATAGACGGAGAGGAGAGCACGGAAACAGAGGAGGTCACATATGCTCACTTCCATAGACATAAGCCCTGATTAAATTGAGTGTGTAGTAGCTGGCCGCTCTTCAGTGTGTGTGTGTGGCAGTGTGAGTCCTGTAATATTGTCTGCAGTCCCATGGGCTGTAGCTGAGCAAACTCAATCAACTCCCACTCACCTTTGTGGCCCTCCCTCCACTGTCAGGCCAAGACTAGACGCCGGCTCAGCCTCTCCTCTGGCCTGAGAGAGAGAGAGAGAGAGAGAGAGAGAGAGAGAGAGAGAGCGAGAGAGAGGATGAAAGAGCATAAAAGATATGCCTTCGATATGAGGGTGCATGTGTGTGTGGTATGTTTCGGTGCCCTTGAAAGAATCAAACGTCTTTGCATCAGGATGAGAGGTGGTGTGTGTTCAGCTTTCTTGTGTATGTGTGTGTCTGTATGTTTGTGTGTATTTACATAGCTCATGTGTTTTGCGTATACACACCGCCTTTCAGAGACTACAGCAGGCTCTGTTTTACAGCTGGACCGGAGATGCTGGCAGATGGAACTGGAAAAACAAAGACATGCATCGTCACATATGTCTTGTTGTTAAGGAGGCAAAGAGTTGCTCCTGAGTCAGGCGTCATTTTAGTAAGGGTACAAACTGGGGTCACTTGACCTCTTTCATCAAAATATTTGAATTTAAAAAAGTCTAATGGGTCCCACGGGTCTTCGCGTTGTGCTCCTTTATGATATTCCGATGCAGTTTTAGGGAGAAACAATTTTATCTTTTCCCCGGGGTCCATAGACAATCTTGGAATTACATGAATTGGATCTGATTGGTAATGAGCTCAGGCTCTTGCGGGTCCTATGAGCCATATTTATGTGTGATGTTAGTCCCCATCGTGAGAAATTGCTGTGACCTCTAGGAACATGATGTTCTCATGAAACTGTACACCCATAAACTAGAAACCTTGGGCCTTGACATGATGTTGGGCCCCCCTATAGCTACAGCTCTGGCTATTCTCGCCATCAAATTTGTGAAAAATAACAATGGTTGCAAATAGTGCCAAATTACAGTATACATGTTCTATGGTGTTGAACTTCTTGGTGTCTTACTGTGGTTCATTTGGACGGATTCAAGACCATAAAAAAAAGTGGGCAAAATGTTTTAATGTTGCAAAACCAATAGTATCAACACAGGAGTTGCTGTAGGTATGTCTGAGAGATAATTGAGCATTGGAGTGAAAATCAAATACTTTTATCATAATGTTCCAAGGGGGATGGAAGAAGGTAAAGCGTCACTCACCTGTGATCCGGCCTGCACGTCTGTCGATCAGCAGCATCTGCCTTGACGAGCCGTCGCCGTGGGGATGCCAGTTGTACTTGCAAAGGAACAAAGGGCGGTACGAGGTGATGAGCGGTACCTTTGGAGACGACACCAATCAATCAGCAGATCAATCATAATTGGCTGATTTCCATATTTTCCAAATATTCACAATCATCATTCATTTATGCAAATGTGGATCTGGATATATAGACTCCAGGGAGCCTGAGAGGTCAAGACAGAACCTGGACCTGTTGGTTGCTCGGAGATAAAATTAGCACTTTATTTAAATTTATGCAGATGTTCACAGTAATCATATACAGCAGGCGCTGCGCCCTTGTGCGTAAGTGAAGACATTAATGCATCTACGACACGTTGTAGAATCACTGTTAAAATACTGTGTTAAAAACACAAAGACGAGAGTGAGCGCCACTTCTTTGGGACCTCCAGGAGTCATACCTCCATGTTGTCAGAGGACAGAGACTCTCACATGAACAATTGGTTCCTGCTCCGCGCTCTCACATTGTGACTCAGCCTGGATTTAATTTAAAGCCCCACTATGTAACATTTCCAACCTTAAAATAACAGCTTGAACAAAAATGGTGCCGCTACAATGACTTTTAATATGTCGATTTGCGCCTCCGCCACTGACATCGGGAGTCTGTGGGGAGAAAAATCCACTATGTAACATTTTGTAGCCGCCTGGTACTCCGACCTGCTTTCTGTCAGTGATGACCAACGTCACATAGTCCAGTCCACCTCACAGGTGACTTTTTATTTGCTCCGCTACGCGACGCGTACAGACAGAGAGACATGCTGCTGTGGAGACGATCAATAACAGACGTTTAGTTTAATAAAAGAACAAATACGTCTTTAAGAAAGGGACCTGACATTACTGCTGCTGTCATCTGGAGGATAGAGACAATTAGAGAGGGGCGGGCGGAGATTTTCTTTTTTAACTCAAACTCAAAAGAGCCATTTGCGTCACCGGAAGAGCCATATATGTCTCAGAGCCAGAGGTTCCCGACCCCTGATCTATCGTAACTGGGTATTTACCACACTGAAGTAAAAAACTAGCTCCCTGCAACAAGTCCCTATATAAAGGAGCAATAGAATAGCATACACACACATTATCTTCACTATGACGCCCGTGTCAGCAGGTCTTAACCAAACACTACTTTTAAGCTGAACGAGGTGTTAGTAGTAAATGAAAACGCCTGTCAAACCACCATTTGCTTGAAAGGTTATTGCTCTGAACAGACACACTCCCCCTGTGACTAACAGAGCACATGCTACTATAAGTAATGCATGTTCATATGAAGGCACTGGTGCACACGTGCACTGTCTCTAAGGGAATGATGTAAGCCACATTGTGTATCGCTCACTGACAATAAATACATACTGACCGGCAGAAGTTTGTAGCGTTACTGATTTTATTTCATTCAGCCGACCTCCGTCAACGGAGCAGCAGCACTTCACTTTTCATGAAACTCCTGAGCCGAACCAAAAATATATAATTGGGATAGTTACTGAATTTAAAATAGTGATCCTAACTACTCATCACAGATAAAACAAGTTAAACTGGTTATGTTTTAATCTAGTAATGAATGATTATTTTCTAGCAGATCATTTGGACATAACCTCTCAATATACTCCAAACATGGAGCTGCCTCTGACATCAGGCCTGATCAGCAATACAGACTGAAGGGTATTAATATATTAAATAGCATGCACAGACTCACAGGCTTACTGTATGCTACACACATGTTTACTGTGTGAGTCGAGTGCATTGCCGTGTGTGTGTCAGCGTACAGTGGTAATAATGCAAAGTGATAGGGTACAGATGTATGTGTGAACGCATACGGTAGAGAACAACACACGCTTGATGCCTCACATCCTGCCATGAGCTTCAGATGTGGCTAATGCATATGTCTATAATGCGGTGTGTGTTTTGCATGTTTTTTGTTGTGTGCATGCATGTACATATCTTTGTAACACACATATATATATATCACACATATATATGCAATTTGACATGTGAGAGTGTGTGTGCCTTCATATGTTTCAAGAGCACTTACTGTCCAAGTCACGCCGAAAGGTTATTGGCTTCAAAACAGTTCAATATGTCAAATAAACACACGGCTCGGTGGGCAGCTGGAGAGATTAAAAGAAACATACAACAGAGGCAACGAGAGATGGGGGGGGGGGGGGGTATCTTTGGATAGAGAGGAAAAGAGTAAAAGATGAATGGAAAAGGAAAGGCGAGGACGACCCGTTTGATGGAACAATCTACACACAAAACAAATAGATGACATAGTTGTTGTCTGTGAGAACGACGCGTCACAGCCCGTCTCGCTGCGCATGCCAAGTCGGCGTCGTGCTGGAGGCCCCGGTGACCTCGCCGCCAGCCAGCCAGCTCGTTAGCGCCGGAGCCGAAGAGACAATATGTACAGAGACTTTATGCAAATGCTAATTGAAAGTCGCCGATGGACCAGATGATGCGCTACACTAGCCTCTTCCATTTGGGACCGCCCTGCTTTCCGTCCTCTGGAGGGAGAATAGCGTTTATTTGAAGGTCAGAGTTCACCTAATATGGACAATTTGCTCTCTTAAGCGTATACGCCGATTCAATAGCTGAATTAGTTTAGAATATGTATGCTGAATGAAACTATATACATCATATGCTGGTGTGCATATAATGTATATAGTTTCATTTCATGTCCCTGTCCAACGGCGAGCAGTTTGTTACATGAAAGAAAAACCCAAACAAAAGCAAAGCTGTCTTTTATGTGGAGGCTGGAGGACGAGTTGAGGATTCTCAAAGCCTCCCTGAAATGTAGCTCAGCGGAAATTCAGACAGGAAGACATTGGGTCCAGCCGGTTCATTCACAAGCAGCCTCAGTCTGGCAGCGATTACTCCGTTAGCTGGTTGGGGGCGGTCCCAATGAATGAACCAACCACCTAGAGGCAGCCCAGTTGTGTAAGCCTATCACAGCGTTGTTGGTAACACTTTAAAATGTGTTCTCTGCTGCTGTCAGTTGTCGTTTCAGCTCGCGTCATTTCAACCCTCCTCCACCCCAGGCTCCTCCAATCAGCTTACAGCAACGCTTCGTCTTCTCCACCTCCTCCAGTGTGTGGACTCCATGGGGGGATTCTGTATGCGCAGATATCAGCACCTCCACCACTGGTTTATCCTACTTCAGTCCAATCACCAAAGACTTTGCACTATTGCAATATGTTCTTGCAATAAATGATTGTTAACCTCTAAATGCCCGTCGAAGTCTGGTGACACCTCTGTATCTCTTACAGGGCGAATAGGCCGTGTCTGGGCTGGTATTGATCGTTAAGCTCTACGCAGCCACCTCCTTTCCCCAATACCACTGATGCTCGAGAAATGGATACCGACGATGTTCTGGGAGGTTGTGATCACCCGCTGTAAACATCCAGCTACTGCTGGATCATGATGTGTGTGTGTGTGTGTGTGTGTGTGTGTGTGAGTGATCAGAGTATGTGTGACTCACAGTGGTGTCTGTTAGTTCTCAGTAACACCTGTAAAACCAGCTGTTCAAATCAAAACAGAAAGACTAACACTCCAAACCCGAGCGGCAGCTTCTGGAAGCAGACGTCTCCGGGTCCCCGACACCTCCAGCACAACAAACACATAGATCAGCTGTCATTTGCAAGTTCACAATATTCTATTTCTATTACAAGAACGTTTATTAGTCCTTTGTTATACGATAAAACTTCCAAAAACATCCGGATTCCAAGGTGTTTCTTGCTCTGTCACCTCATCATGATGAGGTTGAACGAGTTACAGAGAACCTATACAATATGCATGGACTCATTGTGGTTTAAAAAAAGTAAGGTAGATTGTCTGAAAGACACACACACACACACACACACACACTATCACTCTTACGAAGCCAGTGGAAGCCAGAATCTCATCAACAAATACAAATGTCGAGGATTGAGAAATGACCTTCTCCTTGAATAGAGGAACATTGTGAAGGAATGAGGGCGATGTGGGGGGGGGGGGGGGTATGTCTGTTGTGTGTCTGTGCCCACGACGGGGCGTCGGTGGAGCTTCAGGCATTCTGCGGCTGCCCTTCCCCCGAGGCAGAGACGGGGTAATTGTCATCGGGCCAAAGTGTTGTTACGACTGTAAATATTGGGAAGCAAACCAGCAACCTTTCAATAACAAAGGTCGGTTCAACTTTCATCTCTGGTTTAATTGTTGGCAAGAACGTTGTTATTGTATCTTTTTTTATTGTGTGTTTGTGTGTGTGTGTGTGTGTGTGTGTGTGTGTGAAGACGCTGTACTGTGTGTGAAAGCATGCGGAGAAGAATAGGTGCTGCTCAGGGAGGGTGAGCAAACTTCCTGAGTGCATTTTGGGTGTGAACCTCGTATCCCACTGTTGATGATCTTCAGCCAGCTGCTGATGGCGAGGCCCAACACCGACACGCCACTATGTCACTATGTCACTATGTCACTATGTCACTATGTCACGCCATCACTATGTCACTATGTCACTATGTCACTCTGTCACTATGAGCGTTCACGTTTTCATACGTTGTGCTTCACCTGGTTTCCAGACGGCAGGAATAACTGAGAGATGTCGTCCTCAGAATCACAGAACTTTCTCTGGATGCTGTTTTTACTAAAGGCCCCAGTACGTTGTTTACAAGTTGTCTTCGGGTTGTTTTTTTAGGTTGTTTTCAGGTGTTTTTCAAGTTGTTTTCAGGTTGTTTTCAAGTGGTTTTCAGGTTGTTAATCTGTTAGTTGTTAGCTCCACCAAATAGTCCTCCTCTCTCATTCAGCCTCTATCAGTCTTATCTACCTCTTGAAGACACATGTGAATGTTTGGGCTTGACAACATAGACGTACATCAAGAATAAACCTCAACATGACAAATAAATACATGTAAATCGAGAGAAACGATGTTCTCACCCCCAAAAGTGAAACACCAGGATGGGTTTGTGTGTATGCAGAAGAGTAGTGATCCATGTGAATGCCCATGAGTGTGTGTGTGTGTGTGTGTGTGTGTGTCACAGTGCAGATGTGTTTGTGTTCAGGCTATATGCCTGTGAATGCGTGTGACCCAGTGATCATGGTCTGAATGATTAACGCTGGTTTCTGTCAACTCATATTAACTTCTTTAATATGTTATTTACCAGCTCTACCACACTAGGTCACTGGTTTCTAATTAGTTGGAAATTGCACACCAGATTTGACTTCATCCCTCAAATTGTGACTCACTTAATGGGAAAAAAATATGTTTTTGTTGTTGCTTATGACCTGTGGTGTGTGGCCGTAAAAACTAGGACAATGGAAAAAATAGTTCTTTTAGTAATTGATGTGAAGGCCATGGATAGATGTTACGGTAATTGGGGCTTAATGCAGGTAAAGTAGCTTTTGTGTGTGTGAGCGCAGCATGAAGTCCAACACTTTCCCCCATTAATTTTTATTACAAGCTAAAAACATATTTTTCTATAATTGCGACTCAGATCCCTCTTTCATTTTGTTAGATTTTACGGCTGAGCACTGCAACCTCTATTGATATAACCCCCCATATCATAATAATAAATACATAATAATGGCGTAATACAATGTTTATTGCTGCATCTGTTGCTGTACATAAAGGCCGAAGACATCTCACAGTCTAACTAAGAGATCATGAAAGTGTCCATCTTTGCCTTAATGCTGCTGTCCTGGTTGTCACATACAACCCGTTGCCTTACAGAGGGGTTGACGAGGCGACGCTGCAGCTCAGCACGGAGTGAACAATCGGAGGAGGAGAAGATCCATTTTTTCTATGCAATCCAAGCAACGTCAATCGTCATAAATGTTGTTTGAAGGGGAAAGGGATTGAACACACAATTGTAGTAAAAAAAGAAATAGCTGGGAACAAATAAATAAGATGATCAATGCAACGCGAGTTGACAAAGCAATTAAAGATAATGACTCATATAAATCCTCTTTCCTTTTTCTAGGTCCAATAATATGGGTGTCAGTAATCAATAACCGTGATGTGATATGAACAGTCAAGTCAGTGCCTCTGATGTCTGCTTCTCCAATAACAACAGGACTTGACCCGAGTGGTGCTGTGGATCGGAGTGGGCCGGCCAACACTGAGCAGGTACTCTGATGGACGGTGGTCTCGTGTGCTCATACTGGGGCAGGTAGACACGTCCAGAGACACAACGAGTAAGAGACTACGACCGTTACCAAGAGTAAGAAATACTTTAAGAGTAGAAGACAAGAATAAGGGAGGAGGGAGAGGAAATGACACTTAAGACGACGGTGGAGAGAAAAGTGAGATGTGGTCATCATAACAGATGAACTTTACTGAGAACTTTTTTTATTTATGTACAAAGAAATAAATAGAAAGCAAATAAAGAAAGAAATGTAAGAGAATCTGAGGAGGAAGTAAATGTGAGAGGATTGTAAAGAAGTATAACATGAAGGCCTGGACCCAAGAACCATGAAGCAAGAGTAGCTCACAGTTATCTTTATTTAAGTGAACCAGAGAGGGAAAAGGTCAGGGGTCAGGGGTCAGGGGACCTATGAGAGCTGGACCGGAAGAATCTGTGAGGGCCGGTGGGGTCGGCTGGGCATGGCTGAGACCACGGGGTCCCGAGGGGGAGCAGCGGGGCGGAGGCTGACGGAGGCCCGGGTCAGACAGGAGGTCAAAACCCTGTCAGGAATCAAGTCTGGCCGCAGGAGAAGTTCAGAGTGACGATCCGGAGAGGAGGGGGAGCCGGGGGAGACGCTGGGGGGCTCGGGGAGCTGGGTCCGTACGCTCATGGGCAACCTGGAGAAGTCATGGAATGTAAAATGGATATTTTCCAGGCCTGGAACCACATTAACACAGTTTGATTAAATGAATACACATTTATATAAATATGTATTCTTGTAATCAGACCATTGCCTCTCTTTCATTTGTGTCATTTAAGGTGTATACTCATGTTTACACAGAGATTTCACACAGTGTTTGCTCATGGAAATCTAGTTTAAAGTCATGGAAAGGTCATGGAAAGGTCAGGGAAAGGTCATAGACATCCATAGGTCAACATGTGTATGAACCCTGGATGAGTGAAGTCGGTTGCATGTGTTCATTGGCAGCAGGAGGGGAAGGGAAGGCCACGCCCCCCCCCCCCCCCCACCCACACACACACACACCTGACCAATGTGAGAGACACAGCCGATGACAAAAGATGGACAGGGAGAGGATAAAAAAGACGGAGAGAGCGAGGCAGCAAAGACGTAAACGAGAGTCTAAGACGGTGAGGAATGACACGCTTGACATTTACCTTCCATATCCTTCCGTCAACAAGAGGTGGAGGACCGTCAGGGCCCACAAAGGGTGAATGAATTACGGGGCTGTCGCTGTATACATATTGAATATGTTCCGGTCCTCAGAATGTGTCCACTTCGGTCCCCTCACTCGATGCCGTGTGGTCATACATGATCGGGAAGAATCCTTCCAAGTGTTTAACTTCTTTATAATCTTTAATAATCTCTCTATATGCAATGAAACCCCTCGCTGGGCTCGTTCCAGATCCCTGCCGGTGACGCTGTGTGTCCATGGTGTGTGTGAGGAGGGCCCCTCACGACACACACTCTGAATAAAACCATGCATTTGCAGGTCCTCCTCAGGTGTGGTTGGACAGTCGTCACCCGGCATCAGCACCGCCAGCTGGGCCAGAACTTTTCTCTCAGGAACAACATCCAGACAAGGATGCTGCTGACAGGTAAACTAACGATGAATATTACCTGGAAAGTATTTAGATTTTGTTGGCAATAAATATATTCAAACACAGATTTTGCATTGATCTGCACTTCTCTAATCCGCCTCCGGAGGACAAAGAGCTGCTGTGACATCACTGACAGCAGCTTGTGTTTCCATCTCGATCACTTTTAAAGAGACACACACAGGTTAGGACTGAATTATTCATAATCTAGGTCTCATATTCTGTTGCAGATTAAGAATGGTGCAACTGTGTGTGTGGCTGCATATCTGATACACACTCGTCGGTGCGTCCGGTGTGTACCTGTATGTGTGTAACTCTGTGGGTGTGTCTAATTGGCCATCCGTGTGTGAACATGTGTATCAGTGTGTGTGTGTGTGTGTGTGTGTGTGTGTGTTGATGCGTTGTTTATCCTCCCAGGAGAGGTGACGAGTCACTGATTCAGCAGAAATGCCCAGCGTGGGATGAACTCTCGCAGCGGTCATACAGGAACACACACACACACACACACGCACGCACACACACACACACACACACACACACACACACACACACACACACACACACACGCACACACACACGCACACACACACACAGAAAAAAACGACCACCAGAACCAGCATCTCTCTGTATTTCTTTTCCACAGCACTCATCTCACACCCTTTAGACCTCAGCTCTCTGTTCCAGTCTGCAGAGTGCCCCCCCCCCCCCACACACACACACACTCTGTGTAAACGCGGTCGTTGCCTTTCGCCTTCCATGTCTCCTGTGTTTTCCGTGGATGCGGGGGTTTGACATTGTACACATACTGTATCAAGTCCATTCCTTCTTCTACGACTATAGTTCAGCAAAACTTGCAGCAACCACCTGCTCACAAAGCGTTTGACATTTTTTTCAATATCATTTCAATGTGGAAAAACATTTCAACCCTGAACGCACATTTCCAGTAAACCTTCACAAATGCTGGTCCGCAGCGCCCGCAGGTTGTGTCTTCACCGTCTCTGAGTGCTTCAGGGTCGACGGCCGTGGACCAGCCTCACCGCTCTCAGGCGCTCTGAGGCAGAACCTGAGAATCAAACTGGAAGGAGGGCCAGCAACAATTTTTTCAATTCAATTCAGTTTATTTGTACAGCCCAATTTCACAAAATACAAATTTGTCTCGGAGTGCTTTACAATCTGTACACATAGACATCCCTGCCCCGAAAGCTCACATCGGACCAGGAAAAACTCCCAAATAACCCTTCAGGGGGAAAAAAGGGAAGAACCCTTCAGGAGAGAACAGAGGAGGATCCCTCTCCAGGATGGACAGATGCAATAGATGTAATGTGTACAGAAGGACAGATTTAGAGTTAAAATACATTCAATGAATATGACAGAGTGTATGAATAGTTGGTAGTCGGCATATTCCACGATGGAGACCTCCACCATCCATCAGGCAGATGGAGGTAGAGTGGAGGAGTGGGCGGAGTCTCAACAGGGCGTCGGCACAGCTGGTGGCAGGAACTCACGACCCAGACCTCGATGGTCCATCAGCAGATAGGATCTATGCCGTCTCAGAGGGTCCGATGACCCCATGAGACGTGAAGTCAGAAGGACTCCGGGGAGAAAGCAGAGTTAGTCATGTGTGATGGAGAGATGAAGATTCATCCATAGGAGAAAGAAAAGAGGAGAGAGGTGCTCAGTGCATCCTAAACGTCCCCAGAAGCTATAAGCCTATACCGGCATATCCAGGGGCTGGACCAGGTGAACCTGATTCAGCCCTGACTATAAGCTCTGTCAAAGAGGAAAGTCTTAAAGCCCCACTATGTAACTTTTCCACCTTAAAATAACAGCTTGAAAAAAATTGTGCCGCTAAAATGACTTTTAATATGTTGATTTGCTCCTCAACCACTGCCATCGGGGGTCTGTGCCAGAAAACTGCTGAACGTATGATGTTGGGACCGGCCCGGTACTTCCGGTTAAGGAACAGGAAGTACTTAAACTTGCTTTCTGGCAGTGATTACGCAACGTCATATAGTGCCAGTCCACGCTCACAGGTGACTTTTTATTTGCTCCGCTACGCGACGCGTACAGACAGAATGACATGCCGCGGCTGAACGGCTCCCTGCGGCTGCCGAGATGCGCTGCCGGTAGCAAGCATCGATCAGCTGGGAGATCAGCTGTGAGGGCACGAGCCGGAAGAGCCATATATGGCTCGAGAGCCAGGAGTTTACGACACTGAAGTAAACGTTAAATACCTGAAGGGGGCGCAACAGGGGAAAAGTTACATAGTGTCGCTTTAAGTCTACTCTTGAATGAGGTGACTGTGTCTGCCTCCCGGACTGAAATGTGAAGCTGGTTCCATAAAAGAGGAGCTTGATAACTGAAGGCTCTGGCTCCCATTTTACATTTTAAGACTCTAGGAACTACAAGTAGCCCCGCATTTAGTGAGCGCATCTCTCTAGTGGGGCGATACGGTACTACAAGCTCCTTAAGATATGATGGAGCCTCACCAATTAAGGCTTTGTTGGTTAAGAGAAGAATGTTGTGTGTGCACGATGTGTGTCAGTCTCGGGGTAACCTCTCCTGAATGCCTGGAGAAGTCCTGATGATGCACCACCTCATTTCCCAAAGGATCATTTGTGTGGCAATATTGTATTAATACACTCAAAGGACCGATCTTTTATGATATAAGCTATTAATATTGCATTTGGGGGACGTTGCAGTAAAACTACGGTTGAAAAGGTCCGTGTTTCATAACCGATGGAAGTGGTTACGATATCCGTGGCATCGGGATTCCTGCGTTGAGACAGCTTGTTGAGGCGTCAGGTGAAAGCTATTAATGCACCGATCACATCACACGTGTGTGTGCCAACCCTCGAAGGCTCGACGCGTTGCTCAGACTTGTTGCTGCTGCTTTCAATGCTGTGATTGATGACGGTGATGTCTTATGTATGCATCTTCTCAATGCCTCCTTGGATACTGTCTACCACCATCTCAAGGCTCTTCCTCCCCATCGCTCCCGGTCTGCTGGGGTCGGTTGGACTGCGTTGTCCATCCGGAGTCCAAGTCATTGGCATGTCCTTATTTACAAGGCTATTCTAAACGTACTTCCATCTTATCTTTGTACGTTAATTCATCAGAAAAATCCAGGAAGCTACCGTCATGTGCACAAGGCCTCCTCTTGGTCTCCGTCCCTAACGTCCGTCTAGAATGGGAAAAAGAGGTTTTAGGTTTTCTGCAGGCTGATCCGGTCTACGGGACCCGATGTGTTTAGGGTATAAAAAAAAATAGATTGATAGAGTGGGTTCATCTGGTTGTAGATGTTTTTTTTGACTGAGGTATGTGCACCTGTGTGAACTGGGTTATGATGAGTTTTGGTTTTATTAATGCTGTGATTTAAAAAAAGTATCTTTCTTTTTCTTTTTTATATTGTCCGTCACTGTTTTATGTTGTATTGTCTGAAACTTTGTGTAATGTACTGCTGCTGCTGTCTTGGACAGGACTCTCTTCTGAAGGGGATTTTTAATCTCAATGAGGCGTTTCCTGGTTAAATACATTTAAATAAATAATGTAAAGCAACATATTATGGCGGCTTTAAATCGGCCGTGGAAGAGGAGGATTATTTTAGATCTATAAAACCACATGGAGTCATGTGAACAGCGGATTCATTTCTCAGTTGAACCATAATAATGTGAAAAAGCTTCACTGACTGAATATGTGATCTGGAGATTTGATGCTTTTGAGATGCTGTCGAAGGGAAGAGAGCCAGTAACTCTGTGGTTGGCACCAACAGCTGTTCTAATAACATAGAGGTTTGTTCATTAAAAATTAGTATTAGAGAAAAGTAAATTATGACGTCATCATGACGTCTTCAAATGCAATTGGGTAAAATGTTGGGTAAAGAGCATCTATAGCTACGTACATAGATGTTTAACAGCTTATAATACACAATAATACAATTAATAGTGAAACAATGTTATGTAACATTTTATGGATGTATTTTTATGCAAATAGACACTATAGATGACTGAAACAATGTACAAGGACATATAGATGATGGTAATGAAGCTACAGAGATACTTTATTAAACTACATTACTTTTATGCAGCATTTTAAAATTAGGAATATTTAAACATTGAATGTCTGAAAAATGAACGATACTGATTTACGATTTAGTGCCACAAAGAAAAACATTTGTTAGATGCCGCGTGCGGATCGGAGTTAACAATATTTTTCTCTAGTCATAAAAAAATGACAAAAGCAAAACGTTCCATAATTCAGGATCCATGTGCTTCCATTTTCCTAGAAATTTAACATAAATACCTTTTTCCTTTGATGTTCTTGCATGCTTTATCAATTATTTTTTTGCCAAATCCTATTTGATAAAGCCAAGCACTATAACCATATATTATTTCAACACACATTTCTGTGTGAGTGTGAACACCTGCTGCTCACACACCGCTCAGGCCCAAGGCTGCACCTGCTCTCCTCAGTATGGATGAAAAGATAACATGCTTTTTGTTGCCAGCTTTTCTTCTTCTTCATTTTATTTCTTCCCATCTTAGTTTTTCCCCCCTCCCCCACTTTTCTCTTTAGTCTCACCTCCACAGGGGTGGGAACAGCTGGGCGGAGAAGTGAACCACTCTGATCCTCCACAAAGCCGGAGCTCAGCAGAGTGAAGGGGGACAACGGTTGAACAGCGGCGCGGTGACAATGACTTGAAAGCTTGAAAAGGAATAATATCAAATTTGGTCAGTTTTGAAATGTAACGTTCTCAGGTAAACTATCGTTTCTGAATTACTTTGATAACTGTTAGCTAAATCTAAAATGGTGGTCGACTGTCTCTTCGCGTTAGCTTACTGCATCAAACGTAAATGAACGGAGCAGAACACTGTCGTTACCGCACGCCGTATCCTGAAGGTTATCATCCCCACCAGGTGTCACGGCTGGATTAAGGGTGGACCCAAATGCACGACTCAGGTGACATGAAACGCTGATCAAGATGTTTTACTATAATTCTTATCAGGATGGAAACAAGAACACAAGGTAACGCGGGAGAGCTTGGTTACGGAGAACACAAAACAATCTGGCAGAGGACAAGTGGAAGTGAGGGAACTAAATAGTGAGGGACTAATGAGGGGATGGGCTGCAGGAGAGAAGGACGTGAGGACCAGGTGAAGGGAATGAGGGACTAACGAGGGAGTGATCAGAGGCAGGTGAAGGGAGCAGAATCTGGAATGACAGGATAGTTAGTGACAGGATGAAAAACAAAAAAGGAAATATGGAGCTGAACTGTTACAGAATCCCCCCCTCAAAGGAACGGCTCCTGACGTCCCCAAAAAACTTGACTAATACTCCTCAGACATCTCCGCTCTCTCCTCCTCGGCGGGTGAGTTGTCCTCATCGGAAGCTGACTCCTCCCCGATGTCTGATGCTGCCGAGGGGAGGGCGGGAACAGGGGCTGGCCTGGTAGCCCTTGTGGGCACAGCGCCCTTGGAGGGCTGGTCAGGGTGGCTGCGGTGGAACTCTCTCATGAGAGACGGATCCAAGATATGTCGAGCTGGGACCCAGCATCTCGCCTCTGGTCCGTAGCCCTCCCAGTCGACCAAATACTGCAGCCCTCTTCCACGGCGGCGGGAACGAAGCAGACGGCGAACTGTATAGGTTAGCCCTCCCTCAATGAACCGTGGTGGCTGTTCGGCAGGGACCAATGGACACTCTCGAACTGGCTTTACCTTGGAGACGTGGAATGATGGATGGACCCGCATGGCCCGGGGCAGCTTGAGCCTCACTACTGCTGGGTTGATGACCTTCTGTATCTCGAATGGTCCGATGAATCTGGGTGCCAGTTTCTTCGCCTCCACTCGCAAGGGTAAGTCCTTGGTCGATAGCCACACCTTCTGACCAACCTGGTAGATGGGGGCCTTCGAGCGGAGTCGGTTGGCTGCTGTGGAGTAGCGGTCGGCTGAGCTGAGGAGCGCCAGTCTGGCCTTCGCCCAGGTACGGCGGCAGCGACGGACGAACGCCTGGACTGAGGGGCAGGTAACCTCCTTCTCCAGGGCTGAAAACAATGGAGGTTGAAATCCGTAGGCACACTGAAACGGGGACATACCAGTAGCAGAGCTGGTCAGGGTGTTGTGGGCATATTCCACCCACAGGAGGTGTTGGGACCAGGATGCTGGAGTCTCGGATACCAAACATCGTAGGGCCGTCTCCATCTCCTGGTTCTTACGCTCAGTCTGGCCATTGGACTGCGGGTGGAATCCAGATGACAGACTGACTGTGGCTCCGATTAACGTGCAGAACTCCCTCCAGAACACTGATGTAAACTGAGGACCCCGGTCAGAGACTACGTCGGTGGGAAGACCGTGAAGCCTGAAGACGTGCAGCAGAACCAGCTCAGCAGTCTCCTTGGCCAAGCTGAACATCTGCGTCCGCCGTTGCTGGAGGACCTCCTCGATCCTCTCAAACCGGCTCGATGCAGGAGGTTGTGCTGGGTCCATGATTTGGCCAGATCGTAATGTCACGGCTGGATTAAGGGTGGACCCAAATCCACGACTCAGGAGACATGAAATGCTGATCAAGATGTTTTACTATAATTCTTATCAGGATGGAAACAAGAACACAAGGTAACTCGGGAGAGCTTGGTTACGGAGAACACAAAACAATCTGGCAGAGGACAAGTGGAAGTGAGGGAGCTAAAGAGTGAGGGACTAATGAGGGGATGGGCTGCAGGTGAGAAGGGCGTGAGGACCAGGTGAAGATAATGAGGGACTAACGAGGTGATCAGAGGCAGGTGAAGGGAGCAGAATCTGGAATGACAGGATAGTTAGTGACAGGATGAAAACAACAAAAAAGGAAATATGGAGCTGAACTGTTACACCAGGTCAGAACTGAGTTTAATTGATTTTTACATATTTATTTTGAGACGTATTTGTTGCACACTGGCAATCTTCTGGCCTCAAACATCTTCACTAAGCTCTGAAAGAATATATATTATTTATGAGATAGTGTAATCAGCCACTTTCATCAGGTTTGAGTTAATGTGAAAGACAAAAATACATTTTTAAGTTTGATTGGATTCTTTATTCTTTATTTTATGTGGGCGGACAATCTGTGTGACATGGAGCACAAGTGTGGCGCCCTGAGGTTCCCATGTTTCACGACAATAAAAGCAAAATATCACACTTGTGGAGACATTCGTCGTTATTCTGTGAAACTCTAAGATACAAACCTGTTGCTCCGCCGACAGTTAGCCATCATGCCGAAGATAAAATTCATATACCGGTACCCGGTAATGAAAGTGCTGCACTGAAAGAGTACATTTGCTGTTATATATATATATATATATATAAGTGTTTATACGTGTTTAAAGTGTTTTATCCTTTCCTCAGTTCAGAAAACTAAATTGACGGATTGTTGACGAGATTCTACGATCTCGTCAAATGCATCGGAGATGTGCGTCCACGTGCCTGAATATCTCTACACGTCGATCTGCATGTGCAAAGGGGCATGTGTCTTTAAGTGTGCGTAAGTATCCTAAAGGCACTGTGTGTGTGTGTGTGCGTGTGAGAGTGTATGTGTGTGTGTGTGAGTGTGTGTGGGCAGAGGTTAATTTAGCCGAGCAGTGAAGAGCCCTTGATAAAGAGCAGCCTGATCCCTGTTTAATTACCTTCCGTCTACATTTCATCGGCACACACCGGGTCATAGGTGTGTGTCGTGTGATGAATCTGGGATTTGTCTCTGAGCAGCGACGCGGCGGCACACACTCGCCGCCAGTGGCGCGCGCACTTGTACGACATGTCCCCACGAATATCGGTGTCTCAAACATACAGGCCTGAGTAACACATGAGGCTTTACAGAGTGTGTGTGTGTGTGTGTGTGTGTGTGTGTGTGTGTGTGTGTGCTCGCTAGAGTCAGATAACAAGTGAGTGTGTTGGGGGGAGGTGGGAATAAGTGATGGAAAACGTTCTCGAAAACAGAGCAAAGACAGAGAGAGAGAGAGAGAGAAAGAGAGAGAGAGAGAGAGAGAGAGAGAAAGGGGTGAGTAATAAGCGCTCACACAAAAGCATTTTTTGTTCCTATTGATGTTGAATAAAGTCGTTGCACACACACACACACACACACACACACACACACACACACACACACGCACGCACACGTCGCTCCTCATGACTCTGAGTGTGACGCTGACGGCGGGACCAAAATAACACACATTTAATTAGGCCTAATAAAACGGCTGAGTGCAGCAATCAGCGACCGATCACCGGGACGGGAACCAGGACGCAACGACTGCACGGGGATGTGTATTAAAAAGCTAATAACATAAACACACACACACACACACACACACGCACACACAGCAGCTCGTCTTGTAACGGCTGAACAATAGCGGCAGAACGCTAACGCTCGTCCCATGCAGCTCTCTCTCTCTCTCTCCCTCTCCGGGTCTGCCATCGCTCCGTTCCCTCTCTCCCCGTTTCCCTCCGCAATAAAGCTGCTCCGCGATCTCCGGCTCACAGATTTGTGAATGATCTCTTCACAGATTCACGCTGTGGTCCAAACACAGCGGCTGCAATTGTTTCATCCATTGTTACAAATTAGCGACGACTTGAAATAGTTGGATGATGAAGCGTTTCTCCTTCTTGTGTCAAACCTTTTGCAGAGCAAAGGCCGGACACTAAAATCAGGGAACAATGAGCACAATGCATTGTTGACGAGCCGGGGGCTTATTAAACACCGTCCACCGGGCCGCCGGCTTTAAAGGGAAGCGCTGCTGCTTTGGGTTTTCCTTCAGGCTCGTTTGATTTCCTCCTGTTTTGCTTCTGAATGTCACAAAAATCACGAGTTGTACCCGTGTACCGCAGTTGCTCTCCTCATGTGACCGTGGCAACGCTTTCACGCACACTTATATTCCACTTAATTGGTTTATAAATGGATTCAAATTCTAATATGTGTCACATAAACAGCAGATTCCTTTTCAAATTCGGTCTTATTCCGATTTGAGGCCTTAGGTCTGCGATGTCATTCCAGTTTTATGAAATGAAGACAGCACATTCACAATCTGGGTCTCAAAAGAATTTCACATCAGTTTGTGACTCACAGGCTCACAAAGAAAAGCCCACATTTCTATTCATACCTGCTTCCAAACTTAATGGATAATAACTTCGATATCTTATTTGAACGTAACTTTAGATTTTTGGATATGTGCAAATATCACAAGGCTAACCTTTTCAGGAAGGTGGTTAGAGGAATGTACGGTGTGTCCACCTGCACCGAGCATGTAAACAGGAATATAAAGGGAAAATAGCAGCTGGTTTTAAATACATCTTTTTTTTTCTTAATAAGGGAAAACAATTTCATATTTATGTTAACATATCACTATTATCTTCATAGAAATGAAATGTTCCATTCCAGCCCCACGTTAGTGCCCTTATGGGGGATATCTCGGACACAGGATGCCGCCAGGCTGTCGCACACTTCTTGGATTTCCAAACACATTTTCTCATTTTGTGAAAAGCCTGCACACCCAAAACTCCTGCTTCACCTCCCGTGTTTTTATTTGTGCGAGCGTGGACTCACATACACAATGTGTTTTTGTGTTTTCCCCCTGAAGACTCCTCACAGCAGATGCACCAGAACACCAGAAAACAACTGGATTCATTTTGGTTCTACTTTTATTGGTTTACTTATGATATGGCTGCTGGATTAAGAACTCTTAAAACTTTTCATCGGTTTGTTAAATCTGTTAATGGATATTATATATATATATATATATATATATATATATATATATATATATATATATATATATATATATATATAATGCTATAGTGTTCTGGGTTTTCACATTGCCACAGACATCTATTAAAAATGTTTTTCCAAGCCATTCTCAGATGAAAGGTTTTTCTCAGCTCGCTCTTCTTCTCTCCTTCTTTCCGTCAGTCGTCACTTTCGCACTCTTTTTCTTTTTGTTTTTCTTTCCCTCCGCCCGCCTCCCTCTCTCCGTCCTTGAGCTGAACATGGAGAGGTAGGCAGCGCTGAAGAGAGACAGACGTCGGTCTGACACTGTAACTTCTTTTTGTTTTGGGCCAAACTCATTCAGCTGTGTGTGTGTGTGTGTGTGTGTGTGTGTGTGTGTGTGGGTGTGTGTGTGCTTGTGAAAGCTTGTGCATGAACCGGCTTGTGTCAGTGTGTGTGTGCATCAGTGTATGTGCGTCCTTCAGTGTGTGTGTGTGTGTGTGTCCATCAGTGTGTGAGGGTGTGTGCGTCTGTGAGTGTGTGTGTACGTGTGTCAGTAAATGTTTGTGTGAGCTTGTGCATGAACAGGCTTGTGCAGTGTGTTTGTGTGTGTGTGTGTGTGCGTGTGTGTGTGCATCAATATATGTGTGTGCATCAGTGTGTGGGGGTGTGTGTCTTTGTGTCCGTGTGTGTGTGTCAGTTAATGGTTGTGTAAGCTTGTGCATGCACAAGCGTGTGCAGTGTGTGTGTGTGTGTGGGGGGGGTCTGAGTGTTGATGAAAAAACTGAAGGAGGCGACTCAAGGCTGGAGCTGAACCGTTGAACTGTGGCAGATCTGGATGAACATAAATGAACAGGTGAACGACGCAGATGGGGAAACAATGCGCGGGGGGGGGGGTACAGTGTACGTGTGTGTGTGTGTGGGGGGGGTGGGGCGATGCAGCGGGGGTAGCCTATACAACTCTCGTGTACGTGTGCATGGCTCTTTGTTTTGTCATCATGACAATAAGACACCTTCTCACACAAAACCAACTGATGTTCCCTTGTGTCTTTTGACGCGATCGTCCGTATGAACTGAATATTCATATTCAATAAACGAAGCTCATCCACTCTGATTTCCATGTTTTGGGACTCTCCTTGGGCCAATAATAACAATCTGAAAGTAATCAAAAGACATGATATACAACATTAAGTTGAGTTTCTCAACATACATTGTTTCTGTTTGTGTATGAAACGTTCAGGAATATGAAAACATTGTTTTAATATCTACGATAAACTGACTTTAAGCACGTTTTCAACCGGTCGTATTATCCACATTATGACCCGTCGCTACAACTACCCCCCCGATGAATTTTACTGTTCCCAAATGTTAGCAATGACTTTTGAGTCTCACCTGTCCTGATGTCCGTCTTCTCCTCTCGTGCATCATCACACCATCAAACTCTCTCTGTGTCTCTCAGCCCTCTCTCTCCCTGTGTCACCACGGAGAGACATTAGTGCTCTCCCCGGCCAGGACACACACACACACACACACACACACACACACACACACACCCCCACACACACGCACACTTTGTTCTTACCCTGACTCTCCCTCCGTTTTAACCCACGGTCATTGCACAGAGCCATAAAGTTGCACGCGCACGACTCCAGAACATCTTTTCAGCCAATCACAGTGATTTATTCCGCCGCGCTGTCTCTCCAGTTCCCCCGGAGTGTCTCTCATTGTTCTCAGTTTACGTCTCGTTCACCAATCTTTCTTTTTTAAACCACCATCCTCGAAAAATCCACTTTCTCTTTTACATCTCTCTCTCTCTCTCCCTCCCCTCCCTCCTTCTCTCCGTTCTCCCAGTTGGTTATTAATGGTTTTAATTTACCGAGAGGAAGGACCTTGGAGCCCACAGAGGCCTCCCCCTCTGCCCCCAGTGTGTGTTTGTGTGTGTGAGAGCGAGTTGAAGAGAGACCCCCTGCTCATCCCCGTGTAGCCGAGCGGCAATAACGCTTTGTCTTCTTTAACCGAGCTGCTCCTTCAAGGTACCCCCATCCTTCTCCCTTCAGCTGCGCCTCCTGCTCTATCGCTTTCTCAACCATCTCTTTTCCTTTCCCACACCGTGTCTTTTTACCTCTCCTCTTTTCAGTTCTTCCCAGAAAGCTTTGCACCGGTCGTGACCACCTGCCCCGGGCGTCCGCCCGTCCCCAGTCGCCTGGCTGTTTGACCAGGCGGCTTGTTAGCATTGGTGCTACCGCCTTTGTTGCTGGGCAACCATCGATGTGCGTCCCAGAGATCACCTGTCAGACGGAGTTCATGGCGGCTGTGTGCTCTCCTCCTGCGTGTGAAAGGACGTTGCTGGGAAACAGATGCTGGATGATCAGAGCAGAACGCAGATCTTTAAACGCATTGACATGTTTCTTCACTCTTGTCACATACACGTGCTAACAACTTTTTTTTTTTTGTCATATTACATTCTAATTTTTTACATTTGTATTATTTTATCTTATATTTCTCATGGTGTTTTCTTCATATCAGGTCTAAATGTTTTAGCAATAAATATACGTGTGTATAAAAAGACGCAACTTCACACACGTTTCAGTCTTGGATGTTATCCACACAATAGGAAACGTCATGAAACGGCAACAACCAATTAAAGGTAAAACACATAAAAGTCAGACCACAAACACCTGACACGCTCCATAATTGCAAAGAAAAAGAAGAAAGAAAACATTTTTAAAACCTCAGAAAACCTATTTGTGGATAAATATGATGCAGTAGAAAAAAATTAAGAAAAATAGCAATTATTCAAATATGTGCTGGACGATGGTTCAACTTTCATGTCCAGTGATATTCTCCCATTTTGATGGATGCTGTTGGTGTGGCTCTCGAAGAAAGATGTGGTGGGTGTTTACTGTCGGTTGGAGGCTCGATGAGCGAAAGGTTTTACATCTGATGTGTCCTGCTGGTCTTGGAGATGCACGTTGCATAACACTTAGTTCTGAACATCAGTTTAACATGTGATTCACTGAGTCCAACCTGATGCAGCGTTCCCACGTTGTGTAACCACAACACAGAGAGAGAGAGCTGCAAAACAAGGACGCCTGTAGGAGAGAGAAACCACAGGGCAGCTTTACATGCAAAAACAAGCACACACACGCACACACACGCGCACACACACACACACACACACACACACACACACACACACACATGTTTTACAGGAATGGCATCTATTCACATTTTTAATTGTGCGCCGTCTTGTATCTCTTTTCCACAGGTGGAGAACTCTGCCTGGTTGGAGTGTTATTCTCCACCATGTCCATCCATCCATCCGCTTAGTCCGTGATCGGGTTCCATATATTTTTATTTTCTTTCCCTCTCCACCCTGTTCTAGCCATCCTTCTCTTACTTTTCCTCTCAGGTTCTCTCCATTGGCCTCTCTCTCTCTACCGTTCTCTCGACCCAATTACTTCCAACTTCCTTGATGTCAGATGGACACACAGGTTTCTGATCTTTGTCTCTGTTTCTCTCTTTAATTCTCACACACACACACACACACACACACACACACACACACACACACACACGTCCCGCCTGCATAGACACACAGAGTAAGAGGATATCAAGCAGGCGTGCTCACCATTAATATTTTAATAATGACAGTTGGGTATGATGTGATTTGATGTGTGTGTGTGTGTGTGTGTGTGTGTGTGTGTGTGTGTGTGTGATGTGCACCCATCACTTTTAATGAGCTCAGACAAAGCATATGGAGAGAGGCAGGGAGGCACAACGTTTTCCAGTGCCTTTTATTTCCCTTTGAGTTCAAGTGTGTGTGCGCACGCTGTGTTTTCTGCCGTGTTCTGTGTGTATGCTGGAATACATGTGTGTGCGTGGGTGTGTGTGTGTGTGTGTGTGGGTGTGTGTGTGTGTAAGAGAGCTGCTAAGAATGGGGAACAAGTGAAACAATAGTGAGAGATAAAGGTGTGTGTGTGTGTGTGTGTGTGTGTGTGTGTAAGAGAGCTGTGAAACAATAGTGAGAGATAAAGGTGTGTGTGTGTGTGTGTGTGTGTGTGTGTGAAGCAGATTGTGCAGTGAACGCATGGTGTCAAAAAGACAGATGGGTAATGTCAAGCATTTCATGACTGTGAAGTTCAAACTTTTTCTAGATCTTATTTAAGCCAACATTATTATTTACAGTAGGAGCCCAGGGAGTACGGCAGGTTACGCGTGCACACACACACACACACACACACACAGTGTGTTACTGGAGCTTTCCATGGACGCCACTTAACCATTCTGCTGGAGCATTAGAGGGTTTAATGAAGTGCTTCAGGCCGTCTGTGCATCATGTGACGAGCAGCCGAGGCTTCGTTGTTGAAGTCTTGGCGTGTTGTGGCGATGTTGCTCTGGCGGCTGAGGACGTGTGCAGCGCTCGCTTGTCACCAGGCTCATCCACGCTCATCAGCATCATCTGTGGGTGTGGCACTCATCAGCAGCGTTGTTGCTTCAAATCATTGCATGGGTAGTTCAATACAGCAGAATAACCTTAATTGGACAAGTATGTGGGCACATACAAATAATAACTTATTTTTGTGCAAGCGCTCTTGAAGCTCAGCACAGAAAAACAGACGTGAGCGAGGTGTGAATGCATCGCTGCTTTTAGAAGTTAAAGAATATTAGTAACGTATGAACGTCGTAGAATAGTTCAACGTCTGTTGAAAAGCTGCTGCTTCACTGTGTCTATAAACTTTAATCTACGAACAGAAGCAGTTGAAGCATCATTGTTAAGCTAAACAGGAAAACTATATACAGAAGGAATATATTTAAACTTCTCTTTTATAAAAAACAACATTACATTTAAAATGTTGCAGAAAACATTACACTTTAATTTAAAATGTGATCCAGTATTAACTTTAAATGTGCACTTTTATGATGCTTCTGGATTTCTCTCAAGAAACCAAACTGTGACGGAGCGGAACAGGAAGGTCTCTTTACTTTATGGTGCTGTTTTACGTTCTTTGGCAATAAGAAATCGGCCAACAGTTTCTTCTCAGAGGAGACGTGAGAGCTTCTCCCTGAGCTTCTAATAAACTAGCTAGCAGACGATGTGTTTTGTTGAGGAATAAGAAGCAGACAAACGGTGGAGAATCCATGCAGTATCTTTTAAATAAAATAAACATTGCTCATGAGAAAAAAAAGGAAAAAAAAGAAAAGTGTTATTTGTTTATAATAAAGAGATGTGCAGTGCTTGATGTGGTAGCGGTGTGCAGCTGGAACCAGGACCACACGCAGCATGGAGACAGCTTAGTTCAGGTATCAAATTGATTCTCCTATCAAATTCAGTGGCGGCACCAAAAGCCCAGAGAGCCGTCTTAGCAAAGGGAAATGTTGCGTTTGAGTTGAGGCACAAAAGGGTCAAGCTGGGAGCGGCGGCGGCACGCGGCCTGCCGGGCCGGCGCCACGTGGCCTCGCTGAATGGAACCGGGCTGAAAGGCTTGGGCAGAAACACGTGTTTCAAACTGGAGCAGGCTGTTGGGCCAGCATCTTTATGTCCTCCATATCGCCTTCACAAGAGATATGAACTGGAATTAGACAGAAGAAGAGAGAGAGAGAATAATAAAGATGCAGAGAAGTAAAGGGAATCATTTTTCAAAAAACATGAGGGTGTGTGTGTGAAATTGAAGGTAAAGGCAAGGGGGGGAAATGGTAGTGAAGACGTGTGTGTGTGACAGCGAGATGGAGAGAATAAGGGTCGGGCAGTCTGAAGGCCAGACACAGACGCAATTGTGCTAAATGTCAGTGTGTGTGTGTGTGTGTGTGTGTGTGTGTGTGTGTGTGTGTGTGTGTGTGGGTGCATTCACTCCACTTTCTGCAGACATGCAAGCCTTAAACTCTTTTTAGTCTTAATCTCACACACACACACACCTACACACACACACACATACACACACACACACCTACACACACACACACACACACACACACACCTCATTAGCAGCAAGACATGACATTTCTGGACCAATTCCGACCAGTCGTATGGAAGAGGAGGAGGAAGATGACAGAATCCTCAATTCCTCGTTCTGACCAGACTTTTCAAACTGACGAGAGGAACAAGAGGGGAATACGTCCTGAGAGTGTATTGAGATATGAACACTGTAGCAATGCATTATGGGGAGGATCAGGATGTGGCAATAAAACCCACGCCGTGTCTGAGGAGCCACCCTGTGTGTGTGTGTGTGTGTGTGTGTGTGTGTGTGTGTGTGTGTGTGTGTGTGTGGCAACAACATGTGTAATATTCATCCAAAGTCACGCGTCGGGAACACGATGTTCTCACTTGGATGTCACATGTCGGTAACGTGTCAAACATTCACAAAATGAAGGCATATCACGAGATGGGGTCGAGGAGCAGATGGATGTGTCGGGGTCATGGCCGCCAGCACACGCTCAGTCTGTGAGGCCAAAGATGGGGAAGTAAGAAGAAGAAGACGCCCGTCTAGCCGTCTCTGCTCGTACGCACTAGTGATGTCGCTGGTGCAGCCCGGTGGCTGCTGGGTAATCACTGTGCTAATGTCACTAAGCTGATTGGTCAGTAACGGTCATCCTGAGGGAAACCCCCAGGCCACATGACTCAACTCTATGATGGAGTGGACACACGCTGCATGGGATCCGGTGGGTTGGGGTCAGCTGACGGTCTCCTCCTCCATAACACTGCAGAGTGCAGCCTACATTTGGGAGACTATATTTTACAGCTTACCACCATAGCCACCCTCATATTCCTCATTTGGGAAAATGCTGAAATATAACAGAAATATGTGTTGGTTATAATAACAAAAATAAAATAAAAAAGAGATCTGAGTAATAATTGCTTCCTTTTGATAAAGGTGCATCACAACAACCATTTCTTCAAATCCACACTCAAAAAAATAATTTGGTGGTGTTGTAAATTATACTTAATTAATTGGTATATATTCTACGTTGTATTAATACGTTTCACTGATTGCTAGACTTTATTAAGTAAAAGATACACATTTTAATCATACAATAAATTAACTCTGCGGGAAGAGTAAATGTTACTCCCCAATTTCTCATACTGTTTACATGTTTTATAATAACTGAACATGAACTGAAAAAGGTAAGTACATTTTAATTAATCAAAACGTCTATCGCGTTTGAATCAATCGACCCGTGCAATCTGCATTCACTGCAGCACTCTGATCACCTCGTTAGTCCCTCATTCCCTTCACCTGGTCCTCACGCCCTTCTCACCTGCAGCCCATCCCCTCGTTAGTCCCTCACTATTTAGCTCCCTCCCCAGATTGTCTTGTGTTCTCAGACCGAGCCCTTGAGCATGCCACTGTGTGTTCATTGATTTGTTCTGTTTCGTTGATATACTTAACTATACTTAACCCTGTCTAGTAGGATTTACTCAATCCTTCAACAGTAAAAGTTACTTAGGTAGTGTTAGTGCAAATTGTTACGAGGATTTTATTAAGTAAATCCTACAAGTTATTTTTGGAGTGCTGCAGCGTGACGCTGACAGTCGGCTGGTGGGTCCCTTTCCCCTCTCACGGGCCACTTGGCCTCCGCAACTGAAGGAAAGTGCATTGAAAGAACAGAGAGGAATGAAGGTAGAAATACTGAGAAAGGAAATCCACTTTCTGGCTCTTCCCCCTCTCTCTATTACCGCTCACTGTCTCCCCTCATCCCGTCACACGCTCCTTCTCTCTCTGGCCTTTCCATCGCATCGATCACAAACACCGGCAGCACAACAGAAAGGGAGGAACAAACGCTTTGTGATAACTCTGGCAGGTGAGAAGGAGGGAGGGAGAATAAAACACACACACACACACACACAGATAGAGAAAGATGACAGAGGAACAGGAGACAACCTGGGAAATGAGACGGGAGAAGGGACGAAGGGGGCTCTGTTTGAATTCTCCATTAAAAGAATCAACGATAGCCCAGGAGAGGGAGAGATGGATGAAAAGACATAGAAACAGTGAAAGAAAGAGGAGACAGGTTAATCTCTCTCTAAACACACACACACACACACGCACACACACACACACACACACACAATCCCGTATCGATGAGAGCTCCTGGAATTGATAGTATAATTTTGTCGAAGCTCTACCACCTGAGGTACGGAAACAGCTTTGTGTGTGTGTGTGTGTGTGTGTGTGTGTTTGGGTGTACGTGTGTGTATGAGTGAGAGAGATTTTGAGGCAGAGGCAGAAGATGATTATTTTTCTTACTGACCACAGAAGGGCCGAGTCCTCACCAGAGAGCCCCCTCTGTCTCATGTGGACTTGATGTATATTCAAAACGTACATTTCAAATCGACCGAATGTTGCGTAAACCTACAAATTAATACATTATTATTTTGCGCACACACATATGCCCAAAAAATGTATGTCCTAAACACATTAGGGTCAATAGATATAAGAGAGTGCCTTGCTCAAGGATGAGGATGATAAGATGTGCACCGTTGTTATGAGACTTAAAGGTCCAGAAGTCCTTCGATGAGAGCGCTGCTGTTTGTTTTTATATCCGTTAAGTTTACTAATTAAGCAGAATATGGTATGGACTTAAGGAAGCTGATATTCATAACTTGTTCTATACTTATTCTTTTGGTCTCAATGATGAAGTTTGTGCTGTACACGTCAAGAAAGAGCTGAATAGGAAGTTGTCCTTGTGAAGCAAGTCTGTGGTGCTGCATCTTTCATCCTCAAGGTCACTGAGAGGAGTGTTTTCATCACATTATGCCCCGACAAGAGGAGTGTTTTTCTTTGAAAGGGAGAGCAGAATAAGACAGAACTGTGTGCAGCTTGTTCTGATGACACAACATATGTTCCACCTTTTATAAACCTTGACCCAGGCAAACAGGAAGAGGGCGGATGAAACCCATGAAAGGCGGAAAGAAAAGAGAGACAGGAGAGACAGGAAGCGGGTAAGCACTTTTCATCTGCACATGTTCTCGAAGATGTCTTTTTATGATAATCAGGTCCCACGTCTGAGTGCCAGGAGGATGTAGCTGCTCCGTCCGCCATGTCAGCCTGAGAATGCAGAGGCAGGGAAAATGTGACGGCATGTTTGGACAACGCCCGGCCGCTTCAAGATGAGACCGTCGGGATGCGTCAACAGTAAACTCTCTCATCAACTGCAACTCCATTGATTTGACCACAGACATCAGCACTTGGCTATCAGCTCAAGGTGCCACGCCTTGTTCCAAAACCACGGGAGTCCAACACACGTTGGACCAAAGCCTGTAGTCCTGAAAAGAGACGGCCTCGTCCCAAAGGTTCATGTCCCCGTACACACAACCTGTTCATGCACAGAACAGAAGTGCCTGGCTAATACGCAACACGACGTTGACGTCTCTGATAACACAGATGAGATGCTGGTGGCAGTGGTGTTTTAGAAAGTATGATTTAGGTGAAAATCAAGAAAGATGTCTTTCATTTTGATGTTAAAAAAAGAGGTAAAGAAAGAACGTCAGAAGTCAGCGTGACCCTCGTTGAGTCATTGATACAAATGGTCATCGTGAGCGTGATTTAGTCCTCACCAGCACCGTGGACGTTCAACCTTTAGACCAGCGGCCGATGTTAGCCACGTCAGTGTGTACTCACAGTGTGTACTCACAGTGTGTACTCACAGTGTGTACTCACAGTGTGTACTCACAGAGTACCGGTGCACATGTGTGAGCGTCACACACCGTGACCTCCCCTCGTTAATCTCTTCTGGAGAAGAAAACAAGCTCCATCCATCAAGTGGCCATCCCGTTAGGAGAAAGACCCTCATCACCTTACGCCCCCCCCATTCGACACGCGGCAACACCATCGCTTTCCTTGTTGCCTTCTTTGGTATTCTCCACTTTTCTTCTGCCAAAACATGAGCATCTGACAATCCCTGAGACCAAAGGGATGCAGGCGGCCGCTCGGGCCCAACGCTCCGACACCGGACGTGACCACAACAGAGAGTGATTCACTCTCCTGACAAAAGAGCCCGTTTAACCCTTCGTCGACCAACATCACAGGACCAACCCCCTGTCAAAAGACGCTCTACTTTTAATTATCGTAAAATGTCTTATTCTGTGATGTATGCACACAGTTAGGGGCGTGTACGTCACACATGTTGTAACACGCTCGGGCGTGGCTCCAGGGATGACGAGGTCAGTCGCTGAATCGGTTTGAGTGTCCAGAGCATCGGACATCACTCTGAAGGGCGTCTGTATTGATAATGTCGTGACCTTCAAACATCAAAGTCAACAAAACCTTCTGTGGTTGAGGTTCAGATCAGGACAGAATCCATATCATCGCTGGTGCTCTGACCGTATTGACATCATTGTGAAATGTATCTAAGTGTGAAGGTGACAAAGAAGCTGCTGTTGGAGTGTGACGTGTAGAAACACCTTTCTTCGTGTGACCTTTCTTCGTTTCTTCGTTAGACTGCTGGATTCCTTTGATCCTCACTCCGACTACAATCTTCCTCGATCTGCAATGATTGCTACAAGTTCATATTTACAGAGCCTCACAAACATTGAGAGTGATACTTGCATCACAAACCACGAAGATGCTCACAGCTAAATAGAAGATACCATGGCTAGTTATTTTATTTAAGGAAGCTCTTATAGTAGCTTCCTGGTTAAATGTTTGAGAACGGGGACTCGTATTTGTTCTGTGAATAGTTTGGGAAGAAACCTGATGAAAGCGTGACTCCTGATGTCCCAGCCAATGGCGCCACGTCTCACTCACTTGCTTTCCAACAGACACGGCCTGTGTGTCTCGTTTGTGTGGCTTTACACGGAAGAGAGAGAAGAGAACACAGGAATCAGAGGTAAAGCAGGTGAGAGCTGTGATGAGGATTGGCTGTGCTCAATACCAAAACCATGGCAACCTATCAGTGTTACCTTGAACCGTGGTGAAGTGAATACAGCGTTGGAGGCGGGGGCGCCGTTCATTCCTAGGAAAGCGTCTTAGTGTTGCACAAACCAAAAACATTAACATATGTATACATATGTACCTGGACATGCTGGTGCATGGCGCTCCGTTGAGTTATGATATGATATGATGTATTTCTTTATTCGTCCCACAGTGGGGACACTTCACAAATCACAGCAGCGGTGCACATCAGAGCATCAATGAAAATAAATATAAGACACAAAACTAAATACTAAAAACTAAATACTAATCCTAAATATGGGTGGAAAACAAAGTAAATTGCTGAGTAAATTAAAGTAAAGTTACAGACTCTTTCAGTCTCTTTGTCCCAATGTAAGTTTATGGGGAAATTATTTTAGGGCCCAATGATGTCACCCGAAAGTTGTAATTCTACATGTGTCTACTGTGTCAAATTAGCCCCGAAAGAAAAGTAATGCTTCAAAATATAAAACATTGTGATGAGGTTTTGGTACCCAGTCTAATTCAGCTGCTGCTATTTTCAGCCTGAAAGTTGAATGATTTGATTGAGAACACTAGAACCAGGCTGCTATTGTACAAACTCACGTTTTTATTTTTGGATGGGGGTTGGATGTTACACAGAGGTTTTTTTTCTAACAGTAAAATGTTTCTCTTAGTATCTTAATAAAGGCATTATGTGTACATGTAAAGCTATTCTATTGTTTTCAAAAATCCAGTATCGGTTCAACTCAAAAATCTTTGCCCAATAGAAGCCGCTCCATCCGGAGATCAACAGAGATTACAATCCATCTCAATGTATTGAAAATATGATTATGACAAATAAAGGTCTCAACTATGAATACAGATTCAAAAAGGTGTGGTTTCAGATGGGTAGCGGGGGTTGTGCACCGAGTGAACACAATCACTTGAGATGAACGGCGAGGATGAGAAAGCACTATCTCTTAAGTGAGTGCCATGGACAACCCGCTGCCTCACACGATGTATGGACTGAAGCAGGCACACAAACAGGTGAACAAATGGCTATAATTAGCTGTGCGGATCAATAAGACTTTGAATTAAACACACTTATCATTGTCCCCCCCCCCTCCACCAGCCTGCGACTCCTAGCTGAGAACATTGTGGAACTGCGTAACACTGACTTTACTGACATTTGATTGGTTCCCCCCTCGGTATCGGATATTGCCGCACTAGGTTCCCTTTACCGTTCTCAACACACACTCGTTACACGCATAGGGGGCTTTCAAAATAAACAAAAACAACGCTAGATTTGACTAGCGATTCGCCGTGTTACGAACAAATTATAAGACGAACGACAAACGTGACCAATGATGTCATCGTTTACTCCGGGAAGACGATGGCCTGCCCCTCCAGCACATCGTCCACCTCAAGCTGGCGCTCATTCACAGCGTGTCCCACGCTCTGGTGGCGCACTGGTGCCCGGGGAGGGTTTACATCGGCGTTAGCGGGGGACATTCCACATGCATCCTGGATGAATTGGAAATAAAATGGTGGTGAGAATGATATAAATAAAATTGTTATGGTATGGAGGATGATAGTTTGTTGGATTCCTGTCCGTGTTTTTCTGTCCTTGTGTGGTTGTACAGTGGGTTGTTATGCTTGTATGTCATTTCTACGTGTTTGTTGTTGTCTAGTAATGTGAGGTTATGTGTAACTTGTAAAAACTTCAAATTAAATGATTGAACTAGTTAGCTGAAAGTCCAATAAAAGAGTAAAAGAGAGAGAGAGAGAGAGGGGGGGGGGGGTCGTTGTTACTTGATGAGTTGAGACTGACTCCGGGTTGGTTTTCCCAGTGGAGACATGAGGAGGAATGGAACACCATTAGCCGAGGTCTCAGGGAGCACTTAACGCTGACAGAGACAGAGGGGGGAACAGGAGGCCGGCCGTGTGCTCGTAGCGCTGGTTTAATGCATTTGTCTGAGGCCAAATTTATTCCATCATTAATACAGCGACGCTGCCGGCTGGAAGGAGATGTTAACCTCCGGTCCTCGAGGCCCGGCCCCTACAGGTGTCGGATCCTCTGTTGTCTTAATGAACGACACCTGGCGCGGCTCTCGCCACCGCGGACTCGTGTTGCCTTCAAATGTCTTGATGACCCAGGACGTGGATCAAATGTCTTCATGACCCAGGACGTGGATCAAATGTCTTCATGACCCAGGACGTGGAGTACTGGACGCACTCTGCATAGCTGCGCTGCTTTTGAAAAACCCGATCGATGGAAGTGCTATGGGTCCACTGGTTTTCCTTCTTTTTCTCCAATGTCAACAAGAAATGGCTTTTAAATGCAAAGTAGTGTTGAGTTATCTTTACTTGCAGATGTATATACATAATGTCTATGTTTAAATGCTCATATGAAAGGATAGTTCGAATGGAGGCTGCCAAAAATCAGGCGGAACTATTTTGTTGCGTCACTGGATGTGCAACGCTGGCGGAAGTAGGGGAACTGTTTATGAGTAGGACTGTTTACTTTAGGAGGCCTCGCCGCGTGAATCGATTAGTCCAGGGGTGTCAGACGTATGGCCCGCGGGCCGAATCAGGCCTGCGAACGGGTTTAATCCGGCCCGCGAGATGATTTCGATTTTGCAAAGCAGGAAAAAAAAAGCTTAAATTTTTCAATGAAAAAAACCTGCTGTTCTAAATGTGTCCACTGGATGTCGCAATAGCAATTATGTTAAGCAAGCAAAGTGTATATACCGGGCCTGAGCAAGAAGGCTACCGCTAGTCCGGAGCTAGCTTGTCATTCTGGCTGTGTGCGCGACCCAACATACCGCAGACATGAAGCGGTTCAAAGATAAAATAACGGGACTATTGCGGGAGTTTGAGCAACGCTTTCAGATTGGCTGTTTCTTCTTTTTGATTGGCTGATAAGTGACATCTCACGGCAGAACTCCAGGCGGTTGATTCCTTCACGGTGAGCGGCTCATGTCTGCGCGCAGCGCCACATTAAAACATTAAAAAACCAAGAGCTTTTTTTAAGAGTGAGAAATACGATGTGTGGCGGGAGAGCGTGAGTTAAGACCGGAATGCGTGAGTCTCACGCTCAATGCGTGAGGCTTGAGAGCCCTGCATATCTTTGTGAGCAAGTGTTCTCTGTAATGAGCATCAATTGAACAAAGCTGCGCTCAAGGCTCACGCACAAGCACTTGAATGACATCCTGAAATTGGCTGCCAATCAGGATGTGACGCCTGATATTGATGCACTTGTGAAAGCTAAAAGATACCAGGTTTCAGGAGTGAATTAAACAATGGGTAACCCCACTTAAAATGCTGCATGAGACACTGCACCCTGATATAGTTCTGTGAAAATGAAAGTGTGTGATTTACAATGTGTGAATTAACTGTAATAATGTCAGTCACTTTAGTTCATAAGTTTGATTTGTTGAAATTGTTCATGCATTGCACAGCTTTTATTTTTCTATCAATAAATAGCTCAGCCTACAAGGTAGGGAGTAACTCAACCCTCTTGAATAGTTTCTACCTCAATTTGTATGGTTTGTTGAGTTACCACAGGATTAATATGTGGAAATAACAAATGAGGTATTTGATACCTAGAAGAGTTGTTTTATTTATTTTGTATTGTGTTCAATCTCAGATAGGCTGTGACTTTAATGGCTTTGTAGATACACTGAGACAAAGTCTAAGTTCCAAATTGCACACATTTTTTCCAAGTGTTTTGTCAAGAGGATTATTTGTGGTGTGTACATTTTCAGAATGTGCTTATACTATTTTGACCAAAGTAAAACAAAGAAAACAATCAAACAATCTGAAGTTGTCATTATTTTTAAGTTTTTATGCCATCATTTCACCGGTCCCGCCCACTTGAGAATAGATTTTCCTCCATGTGGCCCCTGAGCTAAAATGAGTTTGACACCCCTGGATTAGTCGATAGCGTGTCAGGTTATTAAAGGGATTTACAGGCAACCGGTAAACTAACCAATGGAAGAGAAGCTGCTTTTAGCCCGCGGCGTCTCGGCTGAGGGACATACATGTTGTTGATGATCTTTATCATTCAATACTTTGTATTATACATCATTGGATTCTGGAGTTTCTCTCTGTCCAAGTTTTTTTTTACTGAACAGTAGGAAACTTTACAATATAGTTTATCATTTTCAATCAACAGTCAACTGATTGTGTTGTGTTATTTCACCCCTAATGATGCGTTCACACCCAAAGCGTTGCTTTATCGCGTGAGTTCACTCGCTTGACTATTTGTGGCTTTTCACGTCCCTCGCACCTTAGAGGGGGCGTGGCTTATCTCAGTGGCTTTACTCCGTAGAAACGATCATCATTTCCGCCATCAACCACGGAAGAACTAACCACTAGTTCTGCTTTATCGTTGTTGAGGACATCCCTCAAACGTCAGAACAGCTAACGCCCTCGTGTTTGAGTTCATAACATTAATATCTTATATATATATTGATACAAAGCATCACCCGTAGGCTCACACAGCTCTGAATTCCACCGACTACGTCTGAATGACGGCCGTTTCCAGCGCCACCAGCGCAGCAACAGCCAGTTGGATTCACCGGCGGCGGAGCGTCTCAATGCTGATTGGCTTTTGCAAGTCGTCGTTGGGCAAATTTTTCACCAAAGTTTAAATATTTCAATTTGAGGCGAAAGAGGCGAATTCTTTGCACCTATCGCAACCACTCGCATCTGTACGTTGAGTTTGCGTGGGGTTTACTCCGGCGAACGCAGCTTTACTGACCTTCAAGGCGGAGCAAGAGGTCGAGTTTTGACGGAGATTGAAATGCTGGGGTATAAATAGAAAGCTTGATTCCCAGCAGTCACAGAGCAGAGTAACTGATAACGATGAGCGTGTGCACATGCATATCATCTTGTTTAATGACACATTCAGATTACACTGGACTTGACATGGGTGTCCTCTGTGTGTTTACGGTAGTCCCGTGATTTCATGACATTGTCCTCCATGATATATGCAGCTTACATCAGCACATGCTAGTCCTCTGTGTCCCAGTACAATAAAGCATGCTGTAAAGAAGAAGAAAACAGATGACACCGCAGGCGGCACACATGTCAAAGTCCCATCAGCACTGAGATGTTTTTTGATTGAAATACATCAAAAAACATATTCCCTGCATAATACACTGGGAGAAAAAATATTTTGATATTCTAATGGTGTCCAAAGGAAGGTAACACGATGTATTGTTATAAAAGGGACATGGAAGGAATTGTCTTGCGCTTCAAGACAACCGAGTAAGCGTTTTCTGAACTCTTCCCGCCATTAAACCTCAAAATAGCCACAATTTAGATCTGCGCGGTCTCATTTAAATAAATTGAATAACCGCTAAAAATAACAAAATATTGTAAAAATACATTTAAATAAGGCAAGATGAAATTACACCACAGACAGTGTGAGATGTATTACTCTAAAAAGAAAATACAACAAAAAGTCATAAACACTCGGTCATTTTAATGTGAGACAATGAAAAGTATATATTTCTAGATTTTTATACTGTCATAGCAAAATAAATGGTAAAACAGGCTACATTTATATGGAAAGACAATCAAGTAACGGAATCATTGTGATTGAGGGAAAACAAATCTGCGATATTGATTTAAAAAACAGACAGTAAATAAAAGGGAAACATACACCATCCAGCAAAAGATCTTGATTCCCAAAAAAAAGAAACCCGAAATTCCATTTCCAATAGAACCAAAACTCCTTCTATTGATAAATATAGTCATGTCTTTATATATATATATATATACAGATCCGATTTGAGACGAAAAAGACCAATTAATAAGGACAGAAATCATGAAAATAGTCTCTGACAACTCAAATAAAAAAAAATATATATGACGGATTACTTTTAGTTTTCTTTAAATAAAATCTGCCACCTCTTTACTCTTAGGATGTTGAACATTTACACAAATGACAAGATCATCTTGCTTCAGGTTATTCTGGTAAAATGATTTACTCGCCGCGTACGTGTGCATCTCAATATGACATCACTCGGAAACATGTCTTTACAGGAGCACACGGGTATCATTGTTCTCTTCACCTAGTTATACAAAAAACAACTTTATGAAAGAAGGCGTGGGAAAAAACACAAACAATTTATTAAAACCAGAAGGGAAAGCTGCTGCTGGATGGATGGGGAAATGGAAAAGAAGAAAAAAAACAGGTGAATGATTGAGATAAAAAGGTGTTAAAACAGAAAAGAGGGAGGAGAGCAGGGATGAAGAGGGATGGGGAAGAGAGATGAGACAGTGGAGGGGTAGGAACCAGGAGGAGGAAAGGTGGTCCTGTTAGGGCACTGGGGAGGGAGAGCGCTGTGGAGGCCAGAAAAACAAGCAGTGAATAAACAGATCGAAGCAGAGAAGGAGAGCGGCACGGAGGGCTGGAGGCAAACCCAGCATGAGCTGGAGGGAGGAAACAGACAGACAGACAGACAGAGGGAGGAAAAACAGAGAGAGAGGAAAATAAAACCCCAAGATGGAAACAAGAGCACAGAAACAGAGGATACATGTAAAACAAAAAGAACATTTGCAAATTGTCCCCTCATTGTCAACGTGTTCGGTAACTGGTTGTAGGAGGTAAAGAAGACAGAAAGATAAACATCGAGGTGAAGTAGAGAGGAAAACTGATTAGCCAAGAGAAGAACATGTCAGAGAGAAACAGATACAGATACTCGTCAGAGCCAGTGAGACAGAACAGGTGAGACAGACGATCAAGGTGCGAGGAGCAGAGAGAAACGCAGAAAGGGAGAACGCAATTAAGTAAGCAGGAGAGTTGGCAGCAGAGCTCTCCTGCCATTACGTTTCTATAGAGCTGTTTGGAACGAACAAAGACATGTCTTGAATGTGTGTGGGTCCTAGGAGCCCAAGGCTACCTACCTACCTGTGTGTGTGTGTGTGTGTGTCCTTCCTGTGTACAGAGAGTACATGCATAGACTGGAACAGGGCGCTCGCTGCTTGCCAAAGGGTTCTTTTCATTGCAGCCCAAGGCTCAACCTCCAGTTAACATAACAGAAGCACAAGGCCAGCAGGACTGAATAGGACACACACACACACACAGAGAAATGATTGCGTCTTCCTACGCCTCCTCTCCATTTCTCTCTCCCCACCTCCTCCATACTTTCTTTTTTCATGCTTTTTAAATGACAAGGTAACTGAGAGGTGGAACTCTATCTATCTATCTATCTATCTATCTATATAGACAACATATATACAACATACCAGAGTACCAGAGAGAACTTGTGTCCCTAAAATAAAACGTGAATTGTTTAGACAATTTGGGAGATTCTGTCCATCACTGAGGTTGCCAGGCAACGAGACGAGACTCCAAGTCACAGACCCACACCACAACTTGCCATATTAGCATTTCGGTGATGTCTGCTTTGGCCACACATGATTTGAGGTTGCTTTAACCTAATAGCTTGTAGAGCGGAGGCTGGTCCCAGGGCGTTGGCGGTGCAGCCGCGAGACTCTCCTCTCCTCCAGAGCGCTTGCAGGATCGGTGGAAAACCCCCGTTCATTGAGTTTGGTAAGTCGGGTCTCCAGAGTGGCAGCAGAGCTCACTTTTAGCCCTCTGAACACAATTAAAATGCCCAAGAGACCTAAGCCGCAAAATGTATTGACCCGGCAGGTCAATTCAACTCAGTTTCTTTCATATAGTCCAATATCACAAATTACAAATTCTCCTCAAAGGGTGTTACAATCTGTACATGACATCCCTGACCTTTGACCTCACATCGGATCAGAAAAAACTCCCAAAAAACTGAAAAAAACCTTTACGGGGAAACAAGGGAAGAAACCTTCAGGAGCCCAACAGAGGAGGATCCCTCTCCAGGATGGACAGAACGATAGACGTCATGTGACCAGATGAACAGTTACAGAGTTAAACACATTCAGCTCAATTGAGTTCAGTGTTCTTGTATATTATTTTGGGATTTGCAGGTGGACAACTATGCCATGGTTCTGCTGATGCCCCGCCCACTCCTCCTCTACCAACTATTCATACACTCATTGAATGTGTTGTAACTCTGTAATGATTCCTTCTGTAAACATGGCATCCATTGCTTCTGTCCATCCTGGAGAGGGATCCTCCTCTGTTGGGCTCCTGAAGGGTTCTTTAACGTTTTCCCTGTTTTTCCTGACCCGATGTGAAGTCAAAGGTCAGGATGTCTATGTGTACAGATTGAAAAGCCCTCGCTATACAAATAAACTGAATGTAATATAATTGGATAAACCCTTGAAGAAAGAAGAGGATGCTGCTGAACGAGTGAAGCTCGGTGACTCGTTCCACCTCAGTGGGAACATTGGAGTCCGGATTTAGATTTTCTTCTTCACAATGACCGTCAGACTACATTCATTGGCTGCTTGTAGATAAGGAAAAAGTCCTCGATGAGAGTATTTAAGTGTCCGTCCTCGAGACCGCCATTCATGACTGGAGAATAAAGAAACGCAGATGGTAAACCTTCAAGCCTACGTTTTTTTCTTTCTCTACACCCCCACTACATCTAGGACACCCACTTTCCCCTCTCCAGAGTGCAGATCTGCAGGTTGCCCAATATGTCCCAATAAACCCAATAACGACATTTTGCTTTCGGTCCAAAATCCCTACTCAGCCCTACGTGGGAACCTCTAGGAATCTCCTCTGAACCGCTTTTCTCATCAGAGTTGTATGTTAATACCGCCTCACACTCAGTTCTCAGTAAATTGTTATCCACGCCAACTAGAATGGCACTTATATATTTAGCATGGAGCAGGACCTGATGCTGTGAAGACGAGCTTCTAATGGCTCCATCATCTCATTCGGCGGTTCATTCATTTATTTCCAGTGGACGTCATGCAGACTTCTAAAATCTCTCGAAACCCATTTGCAGATTTCCGATGTGAGTGGGTGTTTATGTGCATATGAGAGAGAGAGAGAAAGATTGATTAATAGATACGGCCGTGCAAATGGAGCAGTTGTATATCTCCGCCCAGCTGGTAATCAGACATGAAAAACAGAGCGAGATGGTTGTGTTCGACAAAGTGGCGATTGATCGCTGTGTGAGCGCCGTCTATGTGTGACGGGAAAAGATAGTTTAACTGATCCTGCCAGATCGACACACACCCCCCCCACACACACACCTGTGACTAATCTTAGGCATCGGCGCTCTTCTTCTTCATCACCCCCCTCGTTCTCTCTGCTTCAATCCCTCGCTCTGAGGAGTGGGTGTGCTCTCCTCTGTCCTTCTCCAATCTCCCTCCTCAGTGTGTGTCCACCGCTACCATGGACACAGCACACCCACAGACACGCACACACACCTCTTCAGTCCCTTTCCCCTGCCTTTCTCACTCGCTTTCCCACAAGTTCTCTGCTTGCTCCTCTCCTTCTTACCTCCCTCCAACTCCTCCGCTCCCACTCCTCTTCATTAAGCCTGCACCGTCTCCTCTTCCCTGCTTTGTGCTGACTTATCAAAGCTAAACTCGAAGCGCAAGTGGAGATCGGCGGAGACGTGGGTCAGATAAGACAGATAAAGAGGGCGTGTGTGTGGAAACCAGTATACATCTCTGTTAATGAGTCTTTGCATACATGCGTGTGTGTGTGTGTTTATTTTTTCATGCATTGTAGTGTATTTTCTATGTTGCCTGGAGCGATGTCGGATGGAGACTGAATCAAAAGCAGCTTCACCCCCCGTCTCCATCAAAACAAAGCAATTACACAGACACAAGGGCGACACCCCTGAAGGCACAAGCCAGTGCCTTTGGTCTGGACTACACATACGCTCACTATTTAAAAAAGAACTATCTGCTATAAAACAAACCGTCCCATATGATCTATTCATATGATCTCGCACAATCGAGGCCAGATGGATGAACAACAATCATTTTGAAAAGCTCCTAATGAGCTGGCCAAGAGCAGAGCAATAAGATCAGTAACCCTTTTGATTAAATTAATCTTGCTTTACCTCTTTGCCAATGTACCACTTAGAAAAGACGACTGCCGTGTGGCCAAGTTGTGCAGAGGAGAGACCAAGGAGAGCGTACGGACCATTAAGTATGTCGTAGGTTACAGGATTCAACGGCCCCAACCCTCTGGGGTCTACACTCTTTTTCTCGATTTTACATATTCTTTTAACCCAACCGGTTAAAGGCACTTTCATTTGATACGTACCCATGTGTTGTGTGTCAAAAATTGCAGGGCAGCCTGTATAATGAAGCACCTTTGTCTTTAGGCACAGTCGTAAAGAAGAAAAGTTGAAGTCTGGTTTATAAAATGTATTGAAATATCTTCTGAGAACATACCTTTACTCATGGGGAGAAGCTGTTTTGGTGCTTGAAATCGGTTTATTAAAGTCTTAGTTTCACAAAAGTGGTATATGAATAAAATAGTAAAAACATACAAATAAATGTTGAAAATCACATTTTGTAAAATCGTTTCTTGAGAAGGGCTGAGGTCAAATGGATGCTACATATCAAGCATCGTGGGATATATGCTTATTTAACATTCCAACCAGAAGGACACAGAAGTAAAACGTCGACAGACTCCGGCAACATCTGAACCATATTTATGTGCCGTTTTACTGCCTTTGTGAAAGCTCTGATGATTGAGGGTTGATTGCTCAGTGTTAGATGTTTTGTTTTTCTAATGGTGAGTTTTAAGATGAGAGCTGATGTTTCTGGTGTTTCAATTCAATTCAGTTCATTTTGTATAGCCCAATATCACAAATTTGCCTCACAGGGCTTAACAATCTGTACACATAAGACATCCCTGACCTTTGACCTCACATTAGATCAGGAAAAAACTCCCAAGATATAGAAGAAACCTTTTCACAAGGAAAAAAAGGGAAGAAACCTTTAGTGCTGACTTGTTTATCGCACATCTTGAAATCACTTTGTTCACATTCTCTGACTCTTTTTTTAATTGGGTCTAAAACCCAAATATGCTAACCAAACTTATTAGAGCTGGATAGTTTGAAGCTCAATTCATAATGTTGACATGCAGGAAATTCAACTTATTTTTAAGGAATATTATATATAACGTAAAAAAAACATTGTGTGCAATAGTCTAATGGCTTCCACCTTCTCTTTCCCTCTCTGATGTAATATTCAATTTCAATCTATATTTATTGGCGTTTAGTCTTTGACAAATTAAACCAGCACTGCTATAGAAACATACCTATCCCAAACCCACCTGCATTAACGGCGCAGTCTAGCAGCCAGCTAACAGCACCATGACTCACATTTATATCACCACAATAACTTTAAATCTGATATACGCTAGCATGATATTACCTTTGTATACCTCCAACGATGCAGTGAAGAAATCAAAAAGCAAAAGAAAGAGAACGACTGAATGTATCACAGGATTCACAGCCGGCCCGGCGTGATGGAATATCGTTATCGTGAACACGCGAGCACCATTATTGCGGTCAACCTATATTGACTTGAACTATAATGGCGTCATCTTGCTCAAGCCTCCGGCTCCAGGGTGGTTTCTGTCTGCAGGGCTGCAGACCTGATTGAGTGTAATCAGTGGCATTGGACACACCTGGGCCTGGTCAGCCCCGTTCAATTAAGCCTGAGCAGCAGCAGCTTGTTCTCTTCTTGGCAGACCGCCTCAACACTTAACGTTGTAGATCGCCTGCTTCAGGAAACAACTGCCGTAAACTCGTCATGTGTGACTTAGGCCACATTTACACATGGCCGGGTATCTACAGAAATTTATATTTCTGCCCCTCCGTTTTCAAAAATAACGTCGTACACACAAGGTTGTTTTCAAAAACGTTTCTGTTTCTATGAACCCGCATAAGTACGCCGTCCGCATACGTCCCATAGGACGCTCACATGACGTGAAGCATCTTTAGTCGCATACTGTGACGTTTGACAACCTAAAACTCTATTTGACCTAGTTCACACGCAAAAACAAAAACAGAGTTTTCAGGAATCTCCACTTTGGCCGAAGTTTTTAGAAATTATCGTTTTCCGTGATAAAACCTCAGTTTTTGTGTAAATGAAAGACCAAATCGCATGAAAATATATGCGTTTACCCATTTTACAACAGTAAAACATATAATTCAACATGTTACTTAAAAAGGTTTATATGTGGTGGTTCGGTTCCCTGTGAGCTATGGGGTAATAATCTAGTGCGAAGAGAAAAAGTCAGTGAGAAGGCTAATGGGGGATGATGGACATTAGCCTTTCTGTAATGTCCAGCAAGAGTAATACAGACAGGGCCGCCACGGCCTCGGGAAAAAAAGGAGAAGGTTAATCATATTGCCCACCATCACCTCTGTGTGTCACCTGACCAGCCGGTCACCTGGGCCTTTCATCCATCTCACATGGGAGGTTGAGCAGGACAAACACACGCATACACACACACACACACACACACACACACACACACACACACAGTAATATTATTGGGTTTTTACACGATTATTCATCACTGCCTTTGTGTTAATCAGCCATAGTTGTAATGGGTAACGCTTGTCACCTAGCAGCTGCCCGTCGGCAGGAGCCTCCCCCTCAATAGCTGCAGATATCACATAGCAACTGTTCGACACGAGGGAAAAATAGCATTTGGAACATTCTCAGAAAGACCCGCATACGCATGGGCTACCATGCAGCTCACATGGCTACCGGCATAAAGATGGAGTGGTCCTGCTGTTATCTTTGGGGTCACATTCAATGATTCACTAAATAAATGATTGACATAATTTTTTTGTGTTTCATGTTTAAAGACTTTACGACAACTGGGTAAACTTAAAATTCACATGATAATATATTTGTTATGTCCTCTACACATGCTGTATCTTCGGCCCCTTCGGTTTTTGGCTATATAAAACATATAAGAAATATCATCATTTCACTTTGTTTTGGATGATTGAGGTCACTTTAACTTTGTATAATCTTGAGACAACCATAACTTTAGTAGTGTGACCACCACTGATTGTTCACAGGACAATATGTTCCCTGTGAAGATATTGATGGTTCACACAACGTAGGGTGTATAGCAGTTTACACAGCAGCCTTCGAGACCATTTGCTACTGAGCCATCATGTACATAGTGTTTTGTATTGTTGATGACATGTATTGTTATCGATATATATAATATATAATGTTTGAATCCACAGGACCATAATACAAGCTCATTGTTTGTTGTGTCTCATGTTTGATTTTCTCCGTTTAACTTTATTCTTGTTTAATACTTTAGGTGAGAACCTTGTATGAACCTTTTGGGTTTCTTTTCTCACTTGCTCTCATTTCTGTGTTTTTCAATAATGTTACATTTGTACTGTTTTTACTTTACTTTATTGTGCAAATAAAAAAATAATGAAATAATACATTTCTCTGTGTGCTCTCTCTTTGTGCTCTTGCTCAACCGAAAATGACTTCTAAGGAAAGTTTTTCTGACCATGAAAGTGACTGAGACCGTCTGAGACCGAGGACGAGGAGGAGGTCCCTGATGATGAAGCTTCCTGCTCTGATGAGCGTGAGACCCTCAGGGTTGACCCTCCAGTAATCACTCCAAAAATGGAAAGTTATTATTGTCCGTTTCCCCACTTGAACAACAGCTACAACTTAGTAATGTCATCTAAATGGTTCCAGATCTTACCAGATACACTCTTATTATAATTAAAGGGCTATTTAGGTGGTCAAGAAAAATCCTTTTTACGTTAATCATTTTCTGGATGTTTTAATTGTTTAAATTATCACCAAAAGGAAAAAAAGGATTGGTGCATTCTGTCATACTCATTGAATGTGTTGTAACTCTGTAATGTTCCATCTGGTCACATGACGTCTATTGTTCTGTCCATCCTGGAGAGGGATCCTTCTCTGTTGCTCTCCTGAAGGTTTCTTCACTTGTTTTTCTATTTTTTCTATTTTGGGGGATTTTTTCCTGATCTGATGTGAGGTCAAAGGTCAGGGATTTCTATGTGTACAGATTGTAAAGCCCTATGAGGCACATTTGTCATTTGTGAGAATGGGCTATACAAAATGAACTGAAATGAAAAATGTAAAGGTAGCAGGAGGGTGACGTTATTCATACGGTCTGATGAATGACTCATGTCTTACCTTTTTCCTTCTTTATAATTCTCACATCACTTTGCAGCACTGACGAGGTACTCGTAATGAAATAATAGTATAATTAGCTCCTCATGGTTCCTGTAACATGTTCTTAGAAGTGGTGGTAACTTGTTCACGGTGGCGCAGTGTTCAATATATAATAATAATAATAATAATAATAATAATAATAATAACAACAATAATAATAATAATAATAAAATAATAATAATAATATAATAATAATAATAATAATAATAATAATAATAATAATAATAATAATAATATATGCAGAGAACCTGAAACCAACGAGCTGTTTCCAAGGAAGAGCAACAAAGTTCTCTGTCCAATCACAAGTGCACCGAGAATGACCATGTGACCTCTTCATTCTCTGAAAAAAGGCTCGCTGCTATTTCTCTCTTATTTGCCGACTCTGTATCATTTGGCGGATACTTTTGATTCAGTTTTTGCAAACTTCTCTTGGACAAAGCATGAATTTGGTTGCCGTAGAAACCTCTGCCGAAGTCTGCTCAACGTGACAGTAGTTCAAGGTTGTGACTGGATGTTTCTCTCTCGCCACAGCGTGGAGCACGTTGTTCACTCAGCCAGCACCTCCCTGGGGAAGCAACACGTGAACATCCGCCTGCTGTGGACACGCCTTGCTTTAACCACGGAACGTGTGAGACACAACCAACGTCAGTGAGAGTAGTCACGGGAGAGACCATTATCAGGACAATGATAAGAATCACGTTAGTTATAAACTGTAATCATGCATTGGATGATTAGCCTGGCTAGTGGTTTGGCTCTGGGGACGGCAACGCTGTTACTTTCCCCAGAATACAAATATCACGCGTCAAAAAAACTAAAAGTGTCTTTCCTGAACCGCAGCGCAAATAACGGCATCAACCAATCATATTGTGTGGTACGTACACGTTCAAACAAATCTTACGTTGGTCACAAAACCGAGGCATACTCATCCTAAGACCTTGACTAAGGTAGCGCACATACAAATCCATTTAATTCATATAGTGCGTGTTAAGGTACCCACAGACACTTTACATGTTACACACAGCCTAGAAACAGCTACAGGGATCAACTCGGGGTTAAGTGTCTTACTCAAGGACTCATCTTTTGTTCTTACCTTTCACAATAAAAGCATGTGTACAGCGTGGCTGTTCATCAGAAGGAACTAACATCCCTTGTTGCCTAAGGAAGCTCAGTGGAATGGCTTACACTAGATTAGGCCATGGAACAATTGAACACAGACTGAAAGTCGAGTTCTTTGCATATTGTTGAAGTGTGAAGGACCTGAGAATGATACAACTGTAATTTGTCCCTCAGTCAGTCTGTACTCCCCCACAGAGTCCTGAGGAGAGGTCCAATCCGCCCGCTGAACACACCTGTGTGGGTGTTCAGGCTTTAACTGAACCACCTCTCAGTGGCTCTGAGAACCTGTTGAGGAATCTGATATTTTAATTGTGTTTACCTTGAATTCATGTTTAATAACATTTTTTAAATAGACTAATCTGGCTCTGGGAAGCTCCTTGTTTATCATTCTCAGTTCTCCAGTTGCGTGTCCCACAGAAACCACGACTAGCAATGAAATATTGAGGTGTTTACAAAATCTCAGCCTCAATTCCTCCATGTTCGCCTCCTTCTCGCTCCCTGTTCTCCTTTCCCTCCACGCCCTCTACTGCCAATCATCTGCCAGCAATTATGCAGATTTATCTCTTTAAAATCATGCTGCATTCAGAATGTGTGTCCCTCTTCTCCTCCCCGCTGCACCTCCCTCCATCACGGCCTAAAAATGGATGACCTCCACTTTATTTGGAGGAGTAATATTTCACACCATTTCACACTCGCTCCTCCCCTCTCTCCGTCTCCCGTCTCCGCTCGGCATCATTAGAGGTTGACCTGACAGCGAGGCGTGGTGCACAGGGTTAAAGGGTATGCAAATGTGTGTGCGCCCATGTTTTTGTGTCCATGCTGGAGTGTCTTCATGCAATCCTATATGTCGGTCAATTGGCATGGTTGTGTAGGTGTGTTCACATGCTTGCCTGCGCTTGTCTGTGGGTCGGGGTGCGTTCAGAGGACAAAATATGTGTAAAATAATGCAGGAGGAGAAGGAGGTTCCTGTATAATGGGACGCAATTAACTTTTCTTTTCAATCCTTTCAACCTTGAACCAAACTGAGCCAGAGGTACCGTGTGCGCGCTGACCTGAACCTGCTACCGTCAGGCGTTTCCTGACAGGTAGCTGGAGAGAGTCGTTTCCTATCTCTGAGTTTAATCTGATTTGTAAGCCTGTGTGGTTTGATTATATTAGACCTATAGATAGAAGATCAAATAATTTAGTGCAGAAGATAGAATATCTGGTATTGATCAGGATGGCCAACGGTTCCTGGGCTATATTGTATCTAAGCTACACGTATTCAGAGCCCTGTCATATTGGAAGGAGTTTCATAACGAGAATTATAGTAATGTTTTAAATGTTAACTGAAAATGTTGACCTCAGCAGGGCCATGACGGGAGGCCGGCCCACCAGGCAGGAGGCATCAGAACGCCAGGTCTAATGGACCCGATGAGGCACAAAGACTCCGGGGGGGAAGGAGAGTTAGTGGTGTGCAATAAAGAGATGAAAATTCATCCATAAGGAGAGAGAGGAGAGTAGAGAGGTGCTCAGTGTATCCTAAACGTCCATAAGGAGAGAGAGGAGAGGAGAGAGGTGCTCAGTGTATCCTAAACGTCCATAAGGAGAGAGGAGAGGAGAGAGGTGCTCAGTGTATCCTAAACGTCCATAAGGAGAGAGAGGAGAGGAGAGAGGTGCTCAGTGTATCCTAAACGTCCATAAGGAGAAAGAGGAGAGGAGAGAGGTGCTCAGTGTATCCTAAGCGTCCATAAGGAGAGAGGAGAGGAGAGAGGTGCTCAGTGTATCCTAAGCGTCCATAAGGAGAGAGGAGAGGAGAGAGGTGCTCAGTGTATCCTAAGCGTCCCCCAGCAGCCTCTCAGTCTGTAGCAGCATCTCCAGGTCTGGACCAGGGGCCGGTATTTCAAAACTTGTAATCCAGATCAGAATGATCCGGATAACCAAATCCCCCTTTCCTCAGCCACGGATCAACCTGATCCATCCCGGTATTTCAAAACTTTGCGGGATTGGATCAGGGTGATCCTCATACCGGCAGATTGGGATTTCCAAATCCGGCCCCGCCCCCTAGATCACGGACAGGTAACAGGAAGTGGAGCGAACATTTACGGAAAAAAGGAGAAGCTGGTACAACGATCGTCTCTAAATCTAAGTATAATATTGATCAGTGTTGATGCGTCCTCAGACGAGATGAGAGTCAATCACTATATTGAGCTAACACATTACGTGAATCCGCACAAAGTTGAAAGGAGAGCTCGGCGAAGTAAAATAAAGCCGAGTTTGCGCTAACGGGAGCTAACGCTGCTCCATTGACTTCTGTGTTAAGGAGCTAACAAGCTAGTAAAGAGGCTAGTGTCTGTACGTCGCGGTCCACATTTCAATGCATTTACTCGCAATGCATTGGGTGTCGATTTTAAAATGTGTTGTACATGTCTCCGATGGGAGGTCCTCGGACAGGGATGTCTATGTGTACAGTTTGTAAAGCCCTCTGAGGCAAAATTGGAATTTGTGATATTGGACTGTACAAAATAAACTCAATTAATTTATTTTGTAGGAAACAATTGTCAACAAAAGAGATAAAATCGTAATATGTGTTCTCTTTAAAGATGTTTCTGGAAAGAGAAAACAGCCAGTTAACACAGAGCTGCTCCAAATGCCATAACCTTTGAGCTTTGGCTATGAAAATTAAGTGAGTGCTGAATGCATGTTAATAAATACATTTGACTGACTTTCAACGAATACGTTGTATTTTTTTTTTACTTACATTTTTCACTGTTTTCTGGAAAAGAAAGGAACGTGCAAAGAAAATAAACATTTATCAAACAGCAGTCTATCTATATCTGTATCAAACAATGAACTTTTGGAGCAGTTCGGCTGGCCTAACCTTTTCATGTAATCTCCCTCAAATCCACCTCTGAGGTGGAATCAGGGTAATCCTGATTTTTAGGATCAAACTGATCCGGATTTCCCACTAAAGTTTTGAAATACTCAACAGCAGTGTTTAATCCGGATAAAAGGCAGGATTGGATTACCAAATCCGAATCTGAATCTTCAGGATCAGATTTGCTTTGAAATACCCGTTTTTGGGATCTGATCAGGATTTAATCCAATCCAGGAGGATTAATCCTGGTGGATCACCCTGACTCATCCCGAATTATAAGACCATCAAGAGGAACGTCTTCATCTACATGAGGCAACTGTGTCTACCTCCAGGACTGAAGCTGGAAGAAGCTGGTCCATAAAAAAAAAGAAAATGATCATACAATTATTCCAAGGTTGCACTTGCATCGACTAATCGGCTGTTTTTCTTCCACCATGAGCTTTCAAGTAGGTCTGCTTCATTATTTGTGAAGATGAGGTCGTCACCGCTCAATCCGACCGCCGTGATGCTGCAGCGAGGAGGGAACAAAGGCCCGATGCTCTCCAGCATGACTCAGGGTGCGCCTGGCCAATAGGCTCCCACAAACGGGCGCTCCTGTCTCTCGCTATGATCGCGTATGTCTGAAATATCAAAGTTCAGGATAGACAGACGTGAAGCCCAAACAAGCTTCTTCCTCATCTCCTCGAGTCAACAGCGCTTCTCTGAAAAGTTCAGAGATAGTCAACTGGATGCGCTCCGAGCGGCCTCACATTATTGCGGAGCGCTGAGAAACGAAAGCCGCCAGTTTGCGGCTCCTTTTCTCTGGGCGGCCGCACACGCTCCGTCCTCAGCGGGAACATTTTTTAAAAGATGCAGCCGGTCAGAAAAAGGTCCGATGTGGACTCAGGCCCAAGAGGCATGTTGTATTCTTGATAACGTGTTTTATGTATTGTTGTACTTCACTGAACAACACATCTAAGGAACTCTAAGTTCACGTTCCTCTCTGCTTCAGAGTTTTGAATATGAAATAAAAAATGACAAAAGATTTTTTGAAATGAGAGATTGATCCAATGAGGGAAGTTGCTTGAGGCCGATGTTAAATGTAAGATACTTTGGACATAAAACTGAGTTAAAAAAAACCCACAAAACACAGAAGAAGGTTTCAAAGGTTTTACCCATTAATGATGACGCCATCTCTCAGGAGGGAAGACCTACGGAGTTCATTATTAAAGGCTCGCATAACCTTTGGCAGAAATGCCCACAGACCCACGTCACCTCATCGTCTCAGAGCTGGTTACATACACACGTCCAAACCCTTTGACCCTGTGTGTGTGTGTGTTACATATTTAGCAAATTAGGTAAAACAAATAAAACGAGGAGGGAGAGTATGAAGAGCAAATGTTCTTTCTGTCTGCAGTTCATCAGTAGCTCAGAACCAGAACCAGAACCAGAACCTCCGGACTCTGACGCTTTGCATCCCCAGGAACGTATGTCACTGTTACACACTCTTTCACATCTTTTTTTTCGATTAATATACACTTTCTACTTTGATGACGCACTTGTTTTAACATTTGTTTGTTTACCATATTCTTTGGTCAGTTTAGTATTTTTCTCATTTTAAATTAGCACTCATAATATACTGCGCTGTGCTTTACTGCTATGCACATTTCACCAAGTCAAAGAACTCGTAGGGCAACGGAAGCGAGGAAGCGACAGGTCCACATGGACAAGACTTCAGAGAGGAGGAGGAAGAGGAGGAAGAGGAGGAGCAGGAATGAGAGGATTACGTAAGTTATATAAGATAGAGGGAAGGATTCAATGAGAAGGTGATTTGGAGAGAAGTGACAGCAGGAGGTTGAGAAGAGGGTGGCGGGGGGGGGGTTGAAAAACAGAGGATGATAGCGGAGGAGAGAAATGTGTGATTTGGCAGCAGAGAGCAGATCCACGCCAGCTTCACCCGCCGAGTCCTCTCCTTCTCACTCTCTTTGTCTTTCGTCGACTTCTCACCTCCTAATATAAACCGGTTGTGAAAACATTGTAACTTCTCCCATCGAGCGGCCGTGAGCTGCTGGCGGATCACTTAGTTTCCTGTTCATCTGAATTGCTTTTAGCTCAAATCCTGAAGCTGTTAACTTTCTCAAAGCTGCTTCTGTGAAACTGAAGGCTGTTATGACTCAAACAGAACACTGATGGGATGCATATTTCAACTTGACACGGCTTATAATTACCCATTCACTTGATTTTAATCACAGATCTGTAAAACAGAGTTTCTCCATCTTGTGTTCACCAAAGATTTGCTCATTAGTGTCTTGGGAATATGTGACTGGGCAGACTTGTACATTTATATGAATAAACAAATACTCACAACTTATACAAACCTTCACTTCATTGGATTCATTTTGAGTTTCTTCTGAACTTCTTTATGAACCTTTCCCGTTGACCAATGGAGGCTGAGGAGGCTGTCGTCATGTGACCAACGTGTCACATGTAGGTCACGTGATGACAAAGAGGGGGACTCAAACTACGTCTCCCAATGTCACTCTAACTTGATAATAATATCAAATTAAATCTAATCAGGCACACAGATGCCTCTCTCTCTCTCTCTCTCTCTCTCATCACTCTTCAATTACTCGGAAAATGTGTTTTTGCTTTTGTGCCGACAGGGAGAGTTTAATTGGTAAATGGTTCCCATGCCAAGTATTTCTTTGCCCTTCTCCAAACTGTTTCCGGTGACGGCTTCTCAGCTGGCAAACCATCTGGCGGCTCCGGGCAGTGAAACGCAGCCGGACCGATACTGGGAGTTGTAAACTGAGAGTTAAAGAAACACTTTCCCACTCATTACATAATGGGATGTATCTCAAATGAGCATAAAGTGGCCAACACATCCGAGCAGCAGGTCCGTCTGGAACAGATGAAGCTGCATACAGGCGGTGACGTCATGGCAACAAACTCAGAGACGCTTCACAGTCTACGAAGTGTGTGAAACTAATGAACCGTCATTAAGGAATCCTCGTACAGTGGGTCAGTCTGTTTGTGATTCACTGATAACTCAGATTGTACCCACATCGGAAAGACGGGTGTCCTCTTCAGTCCCACATCGTCCCTTCTCAGGGAGCGAAAAATACCGTCTGATCTCTCAACATGCCTGTACTGCACAACTCAGTGCTGTGTGTGTGTGAGTGTGTGTGTGTGTGTGTGTGTGTGTGTGTGTCAGCTTTTCCATCACCGGCCGTTGACAGTGGGGTGTCAGAACTCACTGACAACTGACTCACACCACCTGCATGACTAATACATGTATGCACACACACACACACACACACACACACAAACACACTCACACACACACACTTCCTGATTTGTTTCCAGTATGCATGAAATGCGGCTTTCTCCCTTTCTCTGTCCATACACTTTGACTGTCTTCTTCCTGCATGAGCAGCATGTGTGTGTGTGTGTGTGTGTGTGTGTGTGTGTGTGTGTGTGTGTGTGTCGACAGCTGTGCACTACCGATCTTCCGTCCTTCCCTGTGGACAGTTCACACTGTGCAGGTGTGCACCATCTCTCCTCTATATGTCCTCCACAGACACACCACACACACACACACACACACACACACACACAGCTGATGGGGGAGAAGCTGGCCTCTGAGAAACGGTATAATCCCATTTTGAGTGTAAAAAGAAGAGTTTGGAACAGTGAATCCACCTGTTCCTGTTTTCCTTGATGCAGTTTGAGTCTAAACTTTATTTGAGCGTTTCCAAAGGAACAAAACACACGGAGCAGGACAAACACACAACACACTCGTTTGAACTCCTTTTCACCACTCATCTGCTCACCCTCATTGGCGTTACCATGGTTAGAGGACGATTTTCAAAAAAAATTAATTTGAGCATCACAAAAGCATATCTACTGTGTTTTTTTTGACGATTAACTCGTTACCGAGGACCAATATGTTAGAGAAATGAATAGACAGACCAACATGAGCAAGTCCATCCTTAGAGAGAGAGACACACACACACACACACACACACACACACACACGCTGATGCCAGTCTTTCCTTGTGAGGGCAGAGTCAAGTGTTCCGTTGATGTTTTTCTCATTTCATTAATATTAATAAATCTCTCTCTTCATCAAAACACAATGTGTGTTTCCCTTAATATGTTTATTTGGCAATGAGTCACGCAAGAGGGCGAGTGAAACGGGCCGGTTCTGTTGTTGGACTCGCTCTACCGTCACACCCAGATGGGAGCTCCACCGAGAAGAAAGAGGCAAGCAGCTACAAAAAGCAGAGATCAAGATGTTTAGTCTTTTCTGGGTGGAGTGGAAACGAGAAAAAAAAGTACAGAGAAAAAAATGAGGACGACCAAAGAGAGTAAAGATTCAAGTAAATATGAGATAAAGACTAAGAAGTAGAACAATTGAAAGAGTAAGTTGGAGCGAGACAACAGGAAAAGGTATAAAGAAGACGAGGAAATTACAGACGAGTGTCAGGAGACAGAGAGAACGAGAAAGGATTCAGCATGTCGGGCGAGCGAGAGGCATGCCTGGTGAAACGCAGCGCTGTACCCAGATTTGCAGTCAATTAAGTTGGATTTACTGGGCCCACGATGAGATCCTTACTGACTGTGTGTTTTCATATTGGACTGGGGGCTCTGCTAAGCCCTGAAGCTTTCTGCCTCCGCATGCTGGAGGCTGGGCGGTGCAGCGCTGTGGAGCGGCGAGGGCAGCCGGCAATCAAGACTAAACCCCCCCCCGAGGCCGACGGAGCCTCACTAACACACCGCTTTGTGACGGCACAGGGCCCGGTGGGCGGGTAGACGGAGGAACAGCTGCACGTGGTGCTGATGATGATGACAAGATGTATCAGACACAACCAAACACACACAGACGCACAAATGATTGGTGTTGAATAATACCAATAATGTATGAAATATGGGGAATATCTGCAAGAGGAAGCTGTTTTGATTGTCTTGTGGAGATGTGGATCATTTGAAGGCTTCAATGAGTATGAATCAGTTGAAAATGTATGAACAATAAGTATGGATGAAGGAGGCAAAATATAGAGCCACTATGAAACGAGTTCAAATGGGACTTTGAGCTTAAATCGGTGCTGTGGGTTGAAGTTGAGGTTTCCTTTTACTGTTTGCTGGAATAAGGATTAAAAACATCCGTAACCGGTGTGCGTAAAAGCAAGAGTGCAGCACTGAAGATGCTAAAGCTTTACCCTCCTGCACCTCTCTTTCTCCTTTGAAACATTGGGAAAATGAAACCCGTATGCCAGAGTGCTGCTCGTAGACGAGTCCCGTGCGCTCGGTGCAGCCGGACACACTGATCTCCAGAATGCATCAATTATAAATGCACCACTCTCTCATCCATTGGTGCTTCTCCCTCCTAGTTGTGACCAGGGGGGAGAAGTCTCATCCCTAGTCTTAGTTAAGATTCTAGCTGCAGCGTTCTGTAGCATTTGAACACTTTTACTACTATCGCTGCCTCTCAAAGTAAAAATGAAAATACTATCTCAAAATATACGGAGAGAAAAACCTGAAAGTATCCAAGTTCTGAGCGCTTGTGTGTTTGGTCAAACTGCTTCGCTCTTCCGGATCGTCTGTGTCGGTCCAGCAGCAATCAAAGGTTGCCGTGGCGACATGTTTGTTTCATGGTGATGACGAAGGACCTGCTGATGAAGACATTGTGTGAAAAATACAGTCGGGGCTATAACTATTTGGACTGCCACTATTTTTCGAATTGTTCCCATTTACACGACTGCAATGCATTTAAAACAAAGCAGATAATGTGGTTGATGTTTTATTTCAGATTTATTTCAGCTTTATTTCAGCTTTATTTCAATAGATTAAACACAAATACTGCATTAACAGTTTAGGAATTAGAGCCATTTCTACAATGTCCTTCCACATTTCAGACGTTCAGAGGTAATTGGACAAGCTACCATAACAATGAATATGATGATCATTTGTGATGCTTGGAGGACAATCCGTTGCAGTCGATGATTACACTGATCGCAGCCACAGTCTGAGCCTCCTCCCTGGAGATGCTCTGCAGGCCTTTACTGCAGCCTCCTTCAGTGGCTGCTTGTTCGTGGGTCTTTCTGTCTTCACTTCTATCTGAAGTAAATGAAAAGAATGCTCACTTGGTGCTGTCAACAGGAGAGCGACCTGGCCATTGAAGAGTGTTTCATCTCTTTGTCTTTGGTTGTTTTCACGGGATGTTTTAGGTCATTATTTATCCGTACTGAGAAGCGCCGTCCAATCGGTTCTTCTTCTTCTTCTTTTGGGGATTTTATGGCATCCCTCCAAAGTCAAAAAAAATAAAAATAAAATAAAACCAACCTATGTGCTTCCACTCAACCGGTTCCCTTCAGATATTGCACCTTTCCTGCCCCCAAGGTTAATGCATCCTTTAACTGAATTTCCTCCACTGCCAGCTTCCTCTTCAGCCTTTCTCTCTCCACTATGAACTTTTGTCTACGGCAAAAAATATGCTCTATTGTTTCTAGCATATTCACATAGTCCTGCTGGGTGTTTATTTAATAATTGCATGTTTGTCCAGCCTTGTGTATCCAATCCTTAGTGTGGTTAATATATGTTCTTCCGCTGGTTATCCTTCCTCTGCCGACTTCCTTCTGAATAGCTTACAGATGTCTTCCTGTGCCTCCTGCGTCCCAACTGCTGCCATTCCTGCACAATGTTTCTCTTGATTATTGGTTTAGTTTCTCTTTTGCTGAATACAATGTCCGTCTTGTTCTAACACTCCAATGCTTTCTTCACTACGTCCAATCAGCATTGCAGCATTTGGCTGAATAGATAGTAAAGCCCTGAGCACCTCTCAACTCATTGTGGTGGCTGGGACGTGGTTAGACTCAGCTGTGGGGGTGTGGGGGAGTGGCTAAGGGAACAAGTGCCGGAAATGGGCCTAATTGGCCTCAGCTTCAGGGGGTCATCTAATGAGTCTCTGCCCTATAGGAGGTGGGATAGGGGTGGAGGCACGAGAGGGGAGAGCAGAGGCTCATTCTGCAGTCCAAATAAAGGAGATTACCAAATAGCTCTAGGTGTGCTTTGGGGGGAAAAAACCTGCATGTGTGCTAGTTCTATCAGCTGTGACATCATCAATGAACACCTCCATTGGCAGCCATACAAACCTATGCCATAACACTGCAGCTCCACATGTTAACCAGAGGATGTGGTTTGCTTTGGATCAGGAGCCTTTCCTTCTCTAACCTTTCGTCTTCCCATCATTCTGGCAGAAGTTAATCTTGGCGTCATCTTCATCCGAGGACCTTCATCTAAAGCTAATCGGGCTTGTACAGATGTTCTCTGGCAAAATCGGGCCTTCCTGTTTTTCAGTGTTACCAGTGGTTTGCTCTTTGTTGTAAGGATTCTGTATTCATAATTCATGAAGGCATCTCTTGCTTTGACATGGACACTCCTACCTCCTCCAGAATATTCTTGACCTCAGTATTCATGGTATGAAGGGGTTTTCTTTACCACGGAAATAATTCTGCTGTCTACTTTACATATCTCCGTGGTATTCCGGGCCTTTTGCCGTTGGTAAGCTTTCCAGTCCATTCCTTGTTTTTAGGAATATAGCAAACTGTTAATTTGGTCAATGGTAATGTTTCTGCTATCTGCCTGATCGTCGTTCCTTTAAATGGCATCCTTCACTTGCATTGACCACTGGCCAAACCATTTGTACGACAATGAACCACCGTGAACCACCAGATCCTTCTCTCTTCTCTTCAGGACCTGGGGATCTCAGGCACAACACTCGCTCTTTTCTCTTCCTACCTCACCGACCGCACTTACCGGGTAACTTGGAGAGGATCTGTATCTGATCCCTGTCCTCTCACTACTGGGGTTCCTCAAGGCTCCGTCCTGGGTCCCCTCCTCTTCTCTCTGTACACCAATTCTCTCGGCTCTGTCATTCGTTCACATGGCTTCTCCTACCATAGCTATGCCGATGACACCCAACTGATCTTCTCGTTCCCACCGTCCGAAACACAGGTGGCGGCGCGAATCTCTGCCTGTCTGACCGACATCTCTCAGTGGATGTCTGCACACCACCTGAAGATCAACCCTGACAAGACCGAGCTACTGTTCCTTCCAGGGAAAGGTTCCCCCACTCACGACCTGACTACCACCTTCAACAGCTCCGTGTTCCGCATCCGCTTCAAAACATTGGTTCTGGCGTACCGTGCTCTGAACGGATCGGGCCCCGTCTACATCCGGGATGTGGTCACACCGTACACCCCGGCACGTTCGCTCCGCTCGGCAACAGCCAACCGACTTGTGACTCCGTCACCTCGAGCTAACCACTCTACATCCAGACTGTTTGCTGTCCTGGCTCCTCAGTGGTGGAACGAGCTCCCCACTGACATCAAGACAGCAGAAAGTCTCTACAGCTTCCGCCGAAAACTGAAGACGCACCTTTTCCGACTATATCTGGATTAAACACAGACTTGCACTTTAGTAGCACTTGAATGGCTCTTATTATGGTACTTTTGTAGTTTGACTATGATGAGGAAATGTTACTTTCTGTATTCTTGTTGTTCTTAGTTTGTACTCTAGGTTGAAATGCACTTGTAAGTCGCTTTGGATAAAAGCGTCTGCTAAATGACATGTAATGTAATGTAACAATTGACCAATTACTTTTGAGCCTCTGAAAGTGTGGAGGACTATGTACAGAAGGTTGAAATTCCTAAACGGTTTATAAGATAGTTTTGTTACATCCATTCAATTAAAGCTGAAAGTAAACTTCAACCACATATTTCAAATCTGTGTAAAGAGAGAAATATAAATAATTGTGTCACGATCCAAATACTTATGGCCCTCACTGTAGGTTAGAAAACTGGGCGATGTTCGCTGACGTTGTTGCTCTGCTAAGATGAGTGCCCACGGGACTATTATAGCTAAATATGCTTCGCTAACAAGGACCACGCGAGTAGCAACATGGGACTTGGAAAAGTTTATTGCAAGGAGGTAAAGTTATGAACCGGAAAGAGCTCGGGGTGTGGGGGAGGTGGAGATCGAGAGTTAAGAGGATAGAGGGTAGAGGAGTCGTGGAGTGGAGGAGAGTCAGAGGGGTGCAATGGGGGGCCGTTGGTGTCCCGGTGGCTCGTGGAGACTTATGGGTGGGGCGTGACTCTTCGGAAGCTTCGCAGGGCGGAGTCCCCAAGAGATAGCTTCACGTAGACGACCACATGCCTCGGATGTTACACACACACACATATATATATATATATATATATTATAATTATATATATATATATATATATATATATATATATATATTATAATTATATATATATATATATATATATATATGTACAATTATATTTGCTCCTCCTGAACAAATATAATTACATGCATCCATACATTTATCAACACTCAACAGTGGCAACAAGCTTTAGTTCTGTTTGTTTTGATACCATTGTGTAGTTGAGATTTACACAAAGTATTTTTTTTTTTAATTGCTATACAAATGCTGATGTTAAGTGTTTGTTTGCACAACAGATTTTATGGCACTTTAGTTCATATGGCACAACATTTAAAATAAGTGTCAAGTTCTAGGAGTTGACAAACTGCCCTGAAAGTGTTTTCTGGTGCCTCTCTCTAACAGGGCAACACATGTTATGGCTCTTTCATTCATATCGCACAACATTTAAAATAGAAGTGCGCTATACACTACTTTTGAATTAATTATTGGATTTTGCGTATACAAATGCGATTAATCGGGGAAATCATGCGATTAATCGCGATTACAAATTTTAATCGTTGCCCAGCCCTAATATACAGTATTACAGTATATATATATATATATATATATATATATATATATATATATATATATATATTTGAGGCAAAGATGAGTGTCAGTCGAAGGGGAACGTAGAACGCAGAACACTGACAAAGGAAAGTGTCAGGGAGAAGAAGACAAATCAAGAGAAAAGTTGAACGTGAGAAGTAAGACAATAGAGGAAAAAACACATTTGACTTCAGGCCATTGGCTGTTGTTCTTCAGTTGCTATGTTAGGAGTTTACTCACATACGCGTGCACACACACACACACACACACACACACATACACATACACACAGTGCTAACAGTTTACACAGCACTTTATTTCTCCCATAAACAAAGAATACAGCCTAGCTTGTCATCGGAGCATTCATATATTATACATGGAATACCCTAGAAGGCTGCAAAGAGTGTGTGTGTGCTACTTTGTGTCTGTTAGTGTTACAGTTATTGCTTTTTAACTATCTTGATGGCAGAAAATTCAACCTCATAGTAATAAGTAAACCCGCACTACAATATGACTTACAGAAACAGAATAGATTTGGTTTAGTGACGACTAAAACGATGCAAGAATTTGAACATGTGACATCACTCCAGAAGAGCATTCTGCTTCAATGAGACCTTTCAACGGAACTAGATGACGTCCCAACAGGAGAAAACAATCTCTAAAATCAGAATGGAACCGTAATAATGTTAAAGGGTCAGTCCACTCAAAATACCTACCGTACTTTTTTCTGGAGGTATCGAGCCATGCAGATAGTTTTATTTCATTAATTAAAACTGTCCTGATTCAGGGTAATTAACTACTTTAAAGCAAACTGGCCCGTTCGACTGAATAATCAAATTTAAAGTATGAATGAAAATGAATGATCATGTGGATGTGTGCCCTCACTTGGGCAACACCCAATAACACAAATACAAGCACATTCTTCAACATGAGGGAAATCAAAACATTCACACCCGTTGATCTAATGGGGTGTCCATTTAATGAATGTACATTAGGAAAATCATCTTGATTTTGGCTGACTCTTTGCATCTGGCAGGGGACGCAGCACACACAGACATGCGGGGGTGAAACAGCACTTACCAGTCCAAAAAAAATGCTTGTAATCTCTTTTGATGGTCTTTTAGTCGAGCCTCGACAGGACAGAGGGATGAACAGATGGATGGGAGAGTGAGAGGGTAGTGATAGATGAATACAGGAATAAATCGAGCTGGGATACTCACACAACAGCTAAATACAACATAAGTGTTTGTCGCACAAGACAGGACATATATTATCACTCTGAAGTCCACACATGGAGAGAGACACACAGACACGCTGTGAGGGGAACGCACACACAATCGCTGCGAGAGCGAGCTGTGTGAAGACGGCGTACTAATTGTTTTGCTAAGCGTCGTAATTGTCGCTCTCATTGGCTTCTCAAAATGTCAGCACTTCCTGCTGACACAGACATGCAAAGACAAGCAGCAACAAACAGAGAGAGATGAGAACGGAGTAGCGAGTCCTGAAGTGAGAAAGGGCCAATTATTTATTCTTCGTTTCGTTTCTTTTGGGATCCTATTAGTGTCTACAAAGTGTTTGCTGGCATCCCCATCAAAGATTATTAAACATCTATTTCAATATCAGTTTAAATGAAACTAAGCAAATGCAGACCCAACTATGGACCGCACTAAATAAGGAAGCGCATTTTGCATGCAGAAGTGCAACTTAGCAGAAATGATACATTATAAAATAATATAAGATATGTGAACTTAAATTTCCAGGACAAATTAGGTGCCACTGCGAAATAATTGATTCAAAGATCTGGCTGGCTACTCTTAGCAGGCTGCAGGTGTGTTGGACCCTGTGAAGTGGCTAGACCAACTGACATTAGCTAAGGAGTGTAACTCCCCCAAACAATACATTGTTGGTTTTACATTTCTGTCTTTGAAAGGTTTAAAAAAACAGCTTCAGGTTATAGCTGTCGACCAACCTCAACTTACAGTATATATATTTATTATATTTTATTTGTATTTATTTATATATATATATATATATATATATATATATATATATATATATATATATATATATATACATACATACATACATACACACACACAATGTATACTGTATGTGCTTTATGTAAGTTAGAGAGGAGAAACTGCTCGAGGCATTTGAAAGACAATAAAACCTGCACATCACAAATACTATTCAATTATAAACCGGCCAATCAATATTGGAGAAGATGATGAACTCCCTCCCACAGGAATCTGATATATAAACATTTCAGTAACCCAATCCACCTTGGACCAAACACTGATTGCCACAGGTGACCATGGGGTCATCGCTATGTGTGGCCGTAATCACACAGAATGACTGTGCAGATAATAAAAAGACATTGCTGAGTCTGGGTTTAAAGATAAATGGTCACCTGCATTTATTCTGTAATCTGACACACAACCTGCAGTACTGGTGGCAAGATGTGTCAGCTAGAGGTACAGAGTATGAACGGGATGGCGAGGAGTTCAAATAATTAGACCTACTACTTATTGTACTTTAGGTTTTCCAGTGAAAGTGCAAACCATAAAGTTGTGTGAAAACGTATTTTAGTTGCTCTAAGATTTTGATTCACACATTTTCTCACGCTAGGTCTGCATGAGGACTAGAGTTTATCACACACCGCGTCGGGATGTTTTTGAAGACATTCCCGTGTCTGCAGTAATCCGATACAAACACTGCACTGCTGATCAGAAACATAGTATCTTGCAGTATAGACAGAACGCTCACGTATTGCTGAATGTGGTTTCGGCTAGTTTGTCACAGAGCATATTAGAGATACATTTTGCTGAACCGACTTTCAAAAAAAGCAAACCTGTGAAGTCACTCCCAAGTTTGAAGATGACAAAGGGCTCTGGTGTAATTTGATAAACGGGCTACACTGCCAAATGCTAACAGACGTAACCTGGTGGCCTGCCAATAGGACATGTACACACTGCCTCTGGAGGACGATACCATGAAGACGCTGTTCAAAGGGAAACTCTTCAACAATGTTAACTTACATATATTCAATATTGAAAATGCAATCTTCCCCATCCACAGTGGAAATTAGACTATTTTGAAGGGTCACTATAATACCCAGTGTTCTTTGCCAATGCTGCCAGGCATGCTCTCTAGAATGTTGTGTCAGAGCAAGTCTGGCTGACCAATGTACAAACAAACGAGCTCAACGTAGAGGCTGAACACTAATTGCCAGTTGGCATGAATGAGGAGACCCTTTCTTTCAATTGATCTACAACAACGTATTCTCAAAAGGCATAGCAGACCTTTGTACTTTGAAATGTGTGTTCTACTCTCCGGCAAACCCTCAAAACTTAACAGACGGTAGGGGAGAATCTTTTGGGAAACAGTCATCCAACAGTTTGTGGATTCATGCATTCGGTGAGCCAATTCCCAGGATAGATCTAAGATGAACATTTTGGGCCTAGTGTGTAGCCTGTTTTCTATTGCAGTGTAACCATGACCTGAGGATGTTATGAATGATTGCATCACTCTTTGTTTCTGTTGCTGACAGATGGATTCAACCAAACCGTGTCCAGTTGTGTCATGAAGTGGTCAACTAAAAGCGTCCAGTGCATACGTGAAGGTCTGACAGTGAAGACATGAGCTCCGCACATTATGGTTATCCATGTCACTTAATATTAAACCACAGGTCCTTCTATCAGTCCTGGAGTCAGAGATAGCTTGAGGCTTTGGTAGCTGACAGATTTACAGCTTTTGCTGGACTATTGTGGAAATTATTTGAAAAGAATTACAGAGTAAAGAAACAGACAAGTTGTTCCCCATGTAGCAGCCAAGGGTTGAGAGAACGTTGATCCAGGACATTTAGGAGACCCACCAATCATGCTTTTGTACTGTGGGCCACAGACGTAGAGCAAGTTGCCACCTTCACTGCACTGATTACAGTGTTGGAATCTGATTAGCCGGCTGCAACGCACCCACTGCTGGGCCCAGGAAGCTGACTTAGAAATGAGCCTTGCTATCTGAAAATAGAAGCTAAAACAAATGTTTCTCTGGAACTCTGCCTGGTTCCCAGTCACCATCCAAGAAAAGAAGAGAGTTAACATTGGAATAATTTGTGAAAGAAAATCAGTGACTGGATCAATGTTAAAGCATGTTGTCCCACTTTCATGCTAATCTGGGATCCGGCTCATGGTAAATAAGCAGCAGTGTTTCCATGTCAGAACAAACCCAGGTACTCTGGCATCGCTCTGTCCTCAGAGGCTGATGCTCTGTGCTCTGGCACCTGAGCTCATCAGGCAGGACACTGAAAGTGGGAAGATAAGTAAATCATACTTAGAAGATTTGTTCAGGCACTGAAGAACATGAATAACAAACATCGTTGCCGGAGGCCTTTTTCTTAACAACAGAGCACCCCATCATATGCTTTTAAGTTTAAGTATCCAAGAACAGCTTAGACATTTGTTCCAGTTAAAACAATTTGGGGGAGTGGAGACCTTCACAGAATGATTTAGATCTTCACATATCGTCTCAACTTAACAGAGTAGCCTGCTCTGTGTGTTGAGCTGCAGCCTGGCGTTGGGTTCACACTGCACGTAGACGGCCCTCAGCCACCCACCCTGTGAACTGTACACCTAACTGGCCAGTCTACAAAACAGAGCCAGTCGCAGTGTGCCCTTTCTATTCCCTGGAGGCTTTGCTGAGGTCTCAATACATCTGTCCCCTTCCATTTATCCATCCGTCCATCTGTTTGTCTGTCCCTGCGCATGTGCCTCCATAACCCTCTACATCCCCCGTGTCCAATCAGCTCTTCTGACCCAGTCAGACGGTGGAAGCACCAGGTGCCAGATGCCCAGCTATAATTGGTCAGCCGGGTTATTGCTAAATACTGGACACTACATTGTTAGTGTGAGACATGAACATTTCTCCACTCCCCCTTCCATGCTTTGTTAAAACCATTGTTGATCACTCCATATTACTGACGGAGACAAGCACAGTGTGGGGCAGTAAAGCAAACCAGCGTACCAAAAGAGCACTACGAAACAAGTTTCTATTTACTGGAGATACAGCTGGCAGCAGATGATAGAAGTCCCAATACAACCGTAAGAGACTTGAGTTGCCCCTCAAAGACCTGAGACCGGACTTGGAGTTTCAGAGACATAAGCGACCTTCAGGAGAGGTCGCTCTCCTGAAGGTGTATTCCCTTTTTTCCTTGTGAAATAGTTTTTTCTATTTCTTGGGAATTTTTCCTGATCCGATGTGAGGTCAAAGGTCAGGGATGTTGTATGTGTACAGATTGTAAAGCCCGCTGAGGCAAATTCGTAATTTTTGATATTGGGATATTTGTGAAAATGAACATCTCCGGTGTGTTCTTACGTGCTTAGTAGCTTTACTGTGAGGGCAACCAGAGCTGCAGGGTGTGTAAACCTTGAGGACTCCTGGAGTCCATGTCATCGTAGCTAACACTCAGCTAGCTGTTGATGGTCTGTGATGTCCTCATTGGCTGACGTGCTAAACCAAAGTGTGTATGCCATATTGTTTCTATTTATGATACATACTAAAATAAGTCTGTTGAATGGGTTTGTGCTGACAAATAACCAGTAATGTCACTGATACGTTTTATGTTCAGTAGGAAGTAAAGTAATGTAATATAATACAATATAATATTTAGGAATAAGTCAGGAATAATGAATTACCTTTTATTTAGTAAGTTAGTGACTTTTACCATACAGTTCAGCTCTCATGCAGCACTTTAGATCCTCAGCTGGCTGTTTGAAGAGCTTTTCCAAAGCAATGCCAACCCAGCCTTGTGTCTCCAAACTGAATGATATCCAACAGGACCCTGGGTAATATGCAACGCCAGCTTCTACTCCGTCTGGTTTTCGGTTGCTTTCATTCACTTTTCCTCTGTCCCACTTTCATTGTTTGCAGACGTTCTGACTAATTGTAATTCTATCCATGTTGCCCCTTGCTAACCTCTGTATGCACACATTTACCCTCACTACACCCCCCCCCCACACACACACACACAAAGATATGAGTAAAGAAGGAGCACAATCCAACATTTGAAAACCTTCATTATCATCTTCTGAATTAGTTATATTTTCACAGCGCTAACATATTCCAGAGAAATAACAAGTTTTTAAGGACATTTAAGGACGCCAAAGTCCACAAAACACACACACACACACACACACACAAGCAGATCCAATGTCATTTCAACCCAAAGCATGGTGAATTGAAGGCAAAGTCAGAGTAATCCAGACATTAAAATATAAATGAAAGCCATTACTATAATGAGGGAGAAAACATTTCTGGACCAAGACCCAGCCGGTCACTACTGTCCTAAACTGTGAGATGTTAAAACTGCACATGCACAAAACGTATTGTTACAGGTGTACGTGTGCCTGCTGAACCGTATAAGTTGCATGAGAGGGCATTAGACACAACATTTATTTGTGGTCCGTCTGCTTCATGATTTGGTGGTCGAGCATAAGTGCAGCCGGCCGGCTCTGAATGTTTTTCCGAGGAGGAGGAGCCAACGCGTGGCACACAGGACAAACGGCTTCATGCGGATCGGTTACATCGATCACTGAGAGAACATGTGCCGGTCCGAACCTCTCGCCAATTAGCTGCAACTTTGTTTGTGCAAAGGCACAAAGGAAGAAACAAATTAGAGACAGTGTTCCATTTCATAACTACTTTGTCAGTTGAAGTATTAGAATGAAAAAGGCGAGAGAAGAAACAGGAAACATCAGGCCTCTATTGTACACACGTGTTATGCACAATTCAGTAAACAGAATTTTAGAAATGGTGACATCTTTTTCAAATAAATGATGACTTTTGCGCTGAAGTGTGCTCCGGAGTAATCTGAGTCGTTTGAATCGCACGAGTCAGAAACAAGCAGTGAAATCTAATTCTAAAGATAGTATAATGGTAATGATATTACTGTATACTATATATATATATATATATATATATATATATATATATATATATTGCGCAGCATTCATCATGTTTATTCAAAGTACTGGCTTTACTTTCAATTTGTTGAATAATCCTGATCTTTCATCTCTGCCTGAAAGATCAGGATTTTTTTCTGACTTTTTTTTGGACCAGAGCGCCAGTCCGTATCTCAGAGGACATCCACCGACTTGCAGTCTTTTTTATTTTTGTAATCATCGTCAGCCGGACAAAATTGGGCTTTTTCAGCCTTCCATCTCTGACAATACTGCCTCAATTTTTACAGTAGTTTTCTTTTGTATATATCATTTTTTATGCTACTCTATGCCTCTCCTGTTTCCATACACTTCCCTGCTTCCTCCATCACACACCTTTTGGCAAATGTCTTTCCTTCTAGAGAACTAGAGTGCTAGTGGCGGGAATAGGCACTTATTTTGTGTGCAAAGTAAGAAAATGTATAAACACATGACCATGACATCGGCCTTTTGACTGTATTGGTGTCTAGACGATGTGAACGGGATAGTCCGACTGCGGTTCATCAGACCACACGGCTGTAACATGACATGTGATGCCTCAGCTGCAGGCAGACACCCGGGCTGCTCCCTGCCCTCTGCAGTGTTAACACAGCTTGCCATGCATGTTTCACCTTGTAGACGTACACACATACACTCACACACACACACACACGCACACACACACACACACACACACACACACACACACACACACACACACACAATCCAAATGGGACCAGTCATGGAAATGTTTTCCCTTTTTATCCTCAACACTCTGAAAGTACAGTGGAGGTCTCCACTGTCCGGACACTGATGAGTGGTGTTTGGCACGATGGACCCGGTTGGACGTCTCCATCACTGTCAACTTGACACATCACAAGTATCCGAGTATATTTAACCCCATATGGGACTCAATGTGAACTCTGGTCTCCGGTGAGAACGTCCTGTGCTTTGTTTCCCTGCATCCCAACAATGGCTAGACTTGGCATATTAATTCCAGTGAGCAAAAATCATACATTTATTTTCCTAATTAAGTGGTTGTAGTGGTTGTATAGATAGTTGTCAGCCGATTGAGTTGAATTCAGCTGTGGACTAAACAAACCAAATGAAGTATAACACGAGTTAATTGCTCTTCCTATACGGGAAATATTTAGGTACACACTGAGATATTTTAGGTGTAGGTGTGTTTGTTCACTTTGTTTCCTAAAGCCTGCATTTTAGCAGCAGTCACCTGAATGAGTCTGCTATGCTGTGGATTACGGTTATTACTCGGGCCCCCCATCTTTCTGCCACTCTCCATCTCTTCAACTCATGCTTATTTATTTATTTTTTGCTGGTTAGTGTAATTTTTATCCTTTCTCTCCATCCCTCTTCTTTCTTTTCTCTCTTCATTTCTGTGCTCTCTCTCTCTGTATATGCTAAATATTAGTAATTACATTATTATTATCATGCGCTACCCTATGAAATATAGTTTCAGTGACACCCAGTGTGTGTGTGTGTGTGTGTGTGTGTGTGTGTGTGTGTGTGTGTGTGTGGAGTTGATGATGGAGAGGCTGTCTAGTTTTTTAATAAGCACAACACTGCAACGCCTCACACGCTAACTGCCTTAGCATCGAACTTCACACAAACACACACAAACACGTAAACACACAAACACACACACTGAGGCATCTGCCAAGACTCGGCTCAAACTTGCAGGGAATTTATGTACAAATAATTACTTTTTAATAGCCAGTAATGTGATTTCCTGCCAAAGAAATATTCAAATGCATCTCAGGCAGTCCAGTATATTATGTGCCTGGAGCTGCGGATGCGACTTCGGGGAGACGGCACAGGAAAGACGGATTATTGTTTGTGTGATAATAATTATTTTACTCTTGTCATCTGCAGAGGGAAATGGGATAATGCCTTTGTCTCTCTGTAGATCCTCCTTCACTTCCTTTGCTCTTCCCTTTTCTCCTGTCAATGTCAGTTGAGCCCAAACAGTTAACTCAGAACCGTTAACTCAGAACCTTTAACTTAGAACCATTAACCCAGAACCTTTAACTTAGAACCTTTAACCCAGAACCTTTAACCCAGAACCTTTAAATTAGAACCTTTAACCCAGAACCATTAACTCAGAACCTTTAACTCAGAACCAATAACTCAGAACCTTTAACTCAGAACCTTTAACTCAGATCCTTTAACCCAGAACCTTTAACTCAGAACCTTTAACTCAGAACCTTTAACACAGATCCTTTAACCCAGAACCTTTAACTCAGAACCTTTAACTCAGAACCTTTAACCCAGAACCTTTGACTCAGAACCTTTAACTCAGAACCTTTAACCCAGAGCCTTTGACTCAGAACCTTTGACTTAGAACCTTTAACCCAGAACCTTTAACTCAGAACCTTTGACTCAGAACATTTAACCCAGAACCTTTGACTCAGAACCTTTGACTCAGAACCTTTAACTCAGATCCTTTAACCCAGAACCTTTAACTCAGAACCTTTAATCCAGAACCATTAACTCAGAACCTTTAACTCAGAACCTTTAACTCAGAACCGTTAACTCAGAACCTTTGACTCAGAACATTTGACTCAGAACCTTTAACTCAGATCCTTTGACTCAGAACCTTTGACTCAGAACCTTTAACCCATAACCTTTAACCCAGAACCATTAACTCAGAACCTTTGACTCAGAACCTTTGACTCAGAACCTTTAACTCAGAACCTTTAACTCAGAACCGTTAACTCAGAACCTTTGACTCAGAACATTTGACTCAGAACCTTTAACTCAGATCCTTTGACTCAGAACCTTTGACTCAGAACCTTTAACCCAGAACCTTTAACCCAGAACCATTAACTCAGAACCTTTGACTCAGAACCTTTGACTCAGATCATTTAACTCAGAACCTTTGACTTAAATCATTTAACTCAGAACCTTTAACTCAGAACCTTTAACTCAGAACCGTTAACTCAGAACCTTTGACTTAGAACATTTGACTCAGAACCTTTGACTCAGAACCTTTAACCCAGAACCATTAACCCAGAACCTTTAACTCAGAACCGTTGACTTAGAAACTTTAACCCAGAACCTTTAACTCAGAACCTTTGACTCAGAACCTTTAACTCAGATCCTTTGACTCAGAACCTTTGACTCAGAACCTTTAACCCAGAACCATTAACCCAGAACCTTTAACTCAGAACCGTTGACTTAGAAACTTTAACCCAGAACCTTTAACTCAGAACCTTTGACTCAGAACCTTTGACTCAGAACCTTTAACTCAGATCCTTTGACTCAGAACTCCAGAACCTTTAACTCAGAACCTACCTTTAACTCAGAACCTTTAACCCAGAGCCTTTGACTCAGAACCTTTGACTCAGAATCTTTAACTCAGAACCTTTAACCCAGAGCCTTTGACTCAGAACCTTTGACTCAGAACATTTAACCCAGAACCAGAACCTTTGACTCAGAACATTTAACTCAGATCCTTTAACCCAGAACCTTTAACTCAGAACCTTTAATCCAGAAACATTAACTCAGAACCTTTGACTCAGAACCTTTAACCCAGAACCTTTAACCCAGAACCATTAACTCAGAACCTTTGACTCAGAACCTTTGACTCAGATCATTTAACTCAGAACCTTTAACTTAAATCATTTAACTCAGAACCTTTAACTCAGAACCTTTAACTCAGAACCGTTAACTCAGAACCTTTGACTCAGAACATTTGACTCAGAACCTTTAACTCAGAACCTTTGACTCAGAACCTTTGACTCAGAACCTTTAACTCAGAACCTTTAATCCAGAACCATGAACTCAGAACCTTTAACCCAGAACCGTTAACTCAGAACCGTTAACTCAGAACCTTTAACTCAGAACCTTTAACTCAGAACCTTTA
>CM070108.1:20160338-20250338 GCA_036178185.1 Liparis tanakae | reverse complement strand
CTTAACCAGTAACATATGTACTAATATCTACACATCTAAACAAAAGCTCACATGGGTTGCCTTTATTATAACACCAACATTATTCAAATAGCCCTTGTGGTTGCAGAGATACACCCTTTTTAGGTTGGGTATGCAATTTCGAGCAGAATCCTAAAAACTGCCATGGGGCTGTCATGTGATCTACCATACTACTACTATTTAAGGATGAAGGTGTTTACTACAGTTTAAGAATACCCACAATGCAATTTGATGAAAGACACTGAACAGGAAGACCCCACATAGCACCTTTAAAGTAAAAAAATAAATAAATCGCAAGTGTTTTTTGATTGAAAGGAAAGTGTTTTGGATTAAAGTATTTTGCTTGATTAAATCCCCGTCAGACATCTTTGTACTTCAGTTACTGAACTCTGGTTTATCAGGTTCATCGTAAAAAACACATTTCTTTATGTTTTAACTTTCTGCCTTTGCTTTTCCTTTGAGAACTTTTATTAATTTCTTCTTTCCACTTTTACCAAATCCAGCGCTGCATCTCTCCACACCTCCTTCCTCTGCTTGTCTTTGGCTTGAACTCTCTTCTTTTGTCAGAATCTCGCCCTCTTTTCTTTCTTTCTGTACATCCTCTGAGCTTCTCTTTCTCTCCCTACTGTGGTTCAGTTATCATTATTGTGTTTTCCACTGTTCTCTTTGCTTGATCAGAATATCATATTTGGCTCTACCTGTCTCCTGTTCATCTCATCTTTCCTCTTTCATATTCTCTCCGTTTTTCTAATGAATCATGTTGAAGCTTGCTTTCATACACAGCTGATGGACGCCCCGCGGCATGCGCACATATTGCATACATTCATCACTGCTACAATGAAAGTTAGACTTTGCAAGAAAACACACACACACACACACTTTCATTCACGCATGCATATGTTTGTGTATGAAAGTGAAGATACATGTTGTGCTCCACATTATGTCATTTACAGTGTGACAAAATACAATATTCCCAGTAATAGATACAATGTTCTTGTTGTCCTTAGTGAGAATTGGAGTGTTTGCATTAAACTGCATAAAAATGGTAAAATAACATAGACATTTCTTTTAGGTTTTGTGGAGGAATCTTTAGCAATGCAGTTTTTTTAGTTGGTTCTCCGCTTTCCAGTGATGTAACCATCTGTAAAAAAATCAGCCAATCACCCCGAAACCAGCGTAACACATTTTTGGTTGAAAAAAAAACATGTACACAAAGCGCTGTGCCATCAGTGTCTGATTAAATATATAATATATAACATATTTGTTATGATCTCACACTTATATGTAAGTGAATATTCATGAATGTACTATTTAAAGGAATTTTGAATTGATGCTAGTTTTAATTATATATATATATATATATTTCTTAATCTCCCGTACCCCCTGGAGTGCCTTACCGTACCCCCAGGGGTACACACTCCCCAATTGGAGAACCACTGTTCTAGTGAAACAGTCACCTGCCTCTCAGCGATGGACAGTCAGTGGATGACCGATGTGAAGCGATAGGCAGCAACGGCACGATAAAAGACTCAGGAATGCACCGACACAACCGCGGTACGGCTCGGTGGCATTAACCCCGTCACGCCCTCTTACCACATCAGGAACGGCAGAAATATCCAGAAAGAGAGAAATGAGTAATGGAACAGAAAATCATTTAAACAAATATACCCTTGACATTAGATGTTGAAATGAGGTCATTAGCACGGAGACCATGTTAAGATGTATTTTATTATGTCTGCCAGGTGACACAAAACACGACTCATCTCCTGCACTGGTTGTTCTTCTCCAGACATTTGTCCTTTATTTTTTGATGCAACATATTTACCTTTGCATTGAAAAAAGTATTAAACCGAATCGCATGAAATTTGGTAGGATGATTGGTTATTATCCAGGAACCATTTACTTAGATTTTGGGATTAATTAGTTCAAAGGTCAAGGTCAAGGTCACAAAAAGGTCAAAATCTTATTTTTACCATAGCGCGGTCAATTTATATCCAATTGGTTTGCAACTAATGCCAAAATGTTTATAATTCAATGCTCAATCTTGTGATATTCGAAGGTATGCGGTCTACTGAGTGCCCAAACTAGCTTTCGAGAACAGTGTTATTATATCGTCTTCTGTCTCTCTGCCATCCGTAGGCATTACGCTCCATCTTTAGAGAGTCAGTTTAACATCCTGGATTTATCCTTCAAATACATTCCGTGAATCCTTCTGTCTTTCTTTTATTTAAATCACTTTTTTGAAATATCTGTTTTTTTATGCAAGTTTATGATGTTTCTTAGAAGCCCAGGACTTAATCGGTCGAACACTACCCTCCACTCTCCACGTGTTCCCCTTGAATATGTGTATTGTGTACCAACTGACAATATACCACCATGACAGCTTTATGATTATGTATTTTGTTATCAACGGCATTCAGTCAATTAGTTATGATCATCATCAGACTCCCACACAGTCCAGCGTCAGTGTTCATCACTAAAACATTCACGAACAACGTTTGGTCAACAAACTTTTATTCCGTAACTAAGAAGAGATGATATCAATACTCCTGCCCAAATCACTCTTTATTGTTATCACCTTAAGAAATTTAATTTTGAGGTGAACAAAATATCTATGTTTCAGTCTGATTACACTTCTTAATATGTTCAACATATGTGTATGTTTAGACGACTATGCTAGGGAAAATCCTAATTCAATATAAAACAATAACTCACTCACTTATTACACTAGAGCCTGGATATTGGCTCAAGATACAAAATCACGCCTGGAAAAATTCCTTCGGTATGAAAATGATTCCTTTAAGATCCGACTGGAAGAAGGGTTGGATATTTCTGTCCAAAAATACATTTGTTTGTTGTCAACAAACTCAACTTGAATAATTAATACAAATAACACCGACAAATTACGTATCGAGAGAAAGTCTCCTAAATTGCCGTGTGTGTAATTGTGTGCACGAGGGGATAAAGGAACAGGACACAAACTGTTGAGACACTAAAACAATTTGCAGCCGCCGCCTATGACATCATCACCGAAAGACAGGTCAATACTAATGAGGTCGGAGGGAGGGGATGAAATCAGATTATGGTCTCGAGTTCATAAACAATATATTCCATTAAAATATAGTGTGAGAGAGAGAGAGAGAGAGAGAGAGAGAGGTTGCAGAAGTGAAGCGTGATGAATGTATCGGCAGCTTAACCCTTGTATGGTATTCGGGTCTGTGGGACCCGTTTTCATTTTTCATCAAAACAAAAATAATATGATTCATTATTTTTTCAAACTCAGACTTATTGGCCTTGGCTCATTTTCTGCGACGAACATATAACAGACAACATTTTCATCGACAGCCCACCGTAACCCCCCCCTACACATTTGTATTACATACAGGGTGTTCGGGTCCACTGGACCCGGGCTAATAAAAGTATGGAAATTATTGGTCCTGTGTACCTTCAGTCTGTTCTCCTCATGTCTGGGCCTTCTGTAAGTACACACTTTGTGTGTGTGTGTGTGTTTGTGTGTGTGTGTGTGTGTACCCGCGTATGTGTGTTCGCACTTGTGTGTATGTGAGTGGGCCTGCTGTAAGTGTGTGTGAGTGTGTGTGTGTGTGTGTGTGTTTGTGGGCCTGCTGTAAGCTAAGTATGCTAAGCTAAGTATGTGTGTCAGTGGACATAACATCACATGTGACCATTTATTTACATCGTACAAGCTGGGACAGGAGCTCCGAAAGAGGAAACTGACCATGGTTGGAACGATGAGAAAAAACAGGTCTGAAGTCCCACCTCAATTTGTGCCTACAAAGAACAGGCATGTCAACTCGTCCAAGTTTGTTTACACGGCTGATACATCCCTGGTATCATATGTGCCAAAGAAAACCAAAAATGTGGTACTAATGAGTACACTCCACAGGGATGGGAGAATCTGTGGCCTGGAGTGTCATAAACCAGAGATAATTATGGACTACAATGCCTCAAAAGGAGGAGACAACTTGGACAAGCTGGTGTCTGCCTACAGTTGCAAGAGGAGGACCCTATGCTGGCCACTGGGGATTTTTCTTTGACATGCTGGACATCTCGGCGTACACCGCCTTTGTTATCAGGATGGCATTGAACCCAGAGTGAATGAAATTCAAAACAAATTCAAATAAATAAGTCAATAGTTATGAACAACCTTGCTTTATTTGTAAATTTGTTGAATATTGTCCACTTATATCTTGTTTGAAATTAGTTTTCTTGATTTGATCAACGACTACAAAAAAAACACTAGCACTTTAATTTATAATGTGTTATAACAAAATTAAAGGGAAAATATTAACCATATTTGATGTTTATATTGCTCGTAATTGGGATGAAGAAAACATCTGTTCAGTATTTTAACATCAAATTTTTGATTGTGTTGAATTAAAAGCCCAAAAATACAGCGGGTCCAACAGACCCACAACACCTTCTGAGTAACAAAAAAATGAATACCATACAAGGGTTAACACATGCAGGCCTGACTAACCAGATATTAGTAATTAAAATACTGGATAAAGCTCGTCCCCATCGCCCGCTGTAATAAACCCCCCTCCTCCGGCCTCTCGGCTATTAGAGCTTATTTGAAAACTAACAGATATGAGCAAGAAAATCAACCGGCTGCTTTATTGGATTAAAAGTACAATGGAAACACAGGTGTACAACAGTCAGTGTTCCAAGTCACACCATGACCACCGTCATGAAGAGTTATTCAAAGATGTTGAACACTGTGAGCACTTAGCTTCAAATGATCGACTGGTTTCTATCGCTCTAATTCCCCCAATGTACCTTCGTATGATCTGTCGTAACAGCGTTGGTGTTTATGATGCTGTACCACAGAGCTCCACTGAGGTCCCGTGTGGACAGGACATTCTCAATGGCAGTTAGTCATGTGTAAACGCAAGCTTGTTACACAAATATGACTTATGAAAGAAACTTTAGGCAACACAACTGCTTGGTTAGATTGTGGAAAATATATATTTTTTAGGATAGAATAAGTACAGACTCTAGATAAGTTTGGTAAATTACATAACGGCACCTAACCAACACACATTTACTTAACTTAAAATAAGCAACATTATCTTATGGTCCGACACAGGGCACACACACTACGACGTGGACTTTCTCCTTATTTATATTGCAACAGGGTTCATATACACATGTTGACCAGTGGATTTCCGGGACTTTTCCAGGACGAAACATTTTGTTAAATCTCAGTTATTCATTTTAGATACGTGAAAAAGTGAGAAAATGCAAACCATAAATGAAACAAATGAATGAGAGACAATATTTTGTCTTATATTTTGAGTGTCATTCTTTTAAAAGCATATTTGTCATTTCAAACTCAGCGTGGATGCATATATGAAGTAGAACGTGCACTCGGTAGAGCACATACCTTCACATGTCATAAGATTGGGCATTGCATTATGAACATGTTGGCATTAGTTGCCAATTGGATATAAATTGACCGCGCTATGGTAAAAATAAGATTTTGACCTTCTCATGACCTTGATCTTTGACTCGATCAATCCCAAAATCTAATCAAATGGTCCCCGGATAATAACCAATGATCCCACCAAATTTCTTGCGATTCAAGAAGATGTTGACCTTTTCGTGACTTTAAACTTTGACCCAATCGATCCTAAAATTTGGTTTAATACCTTTTTACTTATGTGAATAACACGCACGCACGCATACAAAGACACGGCGATCAAAACATTACCTTCCGCATTTTTAATGCAAAGGTAATGAAACACATTTCCATGACTTTTCCAAAACTGTTTAGATTGATTTTTTTTCCAGGACTTTTCCAAGCCTGGAAATAACCATTTAAAAATTCCATGATTTTTCTGTGGCCGTACGAACCCCGCTTGACTTCCTCCTTTAGATTGTAGACTTGACCAAAATGCCATATTTGATGAGTTTTCAGACAAAGGTTCCGGTTCAGGTGGGCCCGATGACACGCAGCGTGTCACCGGGCCCACCTGAACCGGAACCGTTGTCTGAAAAGGGAGGTTTTTGGAAACATTAATATTAATCTATCTGCTGAACTTATTTGTATTTGTAAAAACCATGACCAGGAAGAGGAGCAAACAATGTTTAACCTTGGTCTGGACCAACTGAACAAATATGAACAAATATCCACATTCTGGGATCCATTACATCATTTAAAACTGCTCCCAAACCATTTTAAAACCCGTATTGCATACTCACTTGCTACAACAGCTGTATTGTTTACTCATTGTTGGCCTGTGCTTTGTTTATTGTCGACTTCATTGTTTATTTGTGACTTGTTGCTTTTTGTTTCATTGTAATTAAATCAAATGGATTATTTGTGTTTATTACATGTAATTGCAACAAACAGTGTATGCCAAAACTCTGGACTTTGGACTCTGTAAAGCGACTTTGGGTGTCTTGAGAAGCGCTATATAAAATAAATGATGATTATTATTATTAACCTCACAGAACCTGGCCTTCATTTAACCGATTTAAAACACCTCCACCTTTTTTTGAAGACATCTTTATATTTTTATTATTGAAGAACATTGGGCACCTGATCTTGTTGGCAAAACACTACATTACATTTCAGAACATCAACCTGGAAAGCTTTGTCTGTGTTGTGGGATCATAAACATGTTGACATGCAGACACGTGCACAGATAATCCTCTCGTGGTGCTCAAGCACCAGCCCCTTTGCCCTGGATGAGGAAAGCGCCCTTTTTGCTGGAGACACTTTTTTCATTCATCAGTATTTAAGAATAAAAGCTACTCTCTCTGACATCAAGTCCCCCCAAATGTGTTTTAATATCCGTCGGGGCATTTATTTGAGAATTTCGCCCCGACAGCGCTCACCACGTTGACTAAAAACATAAACAAACAAAAACTCACGAAATCTGTGATTTTAAAGCCTTGTTCATACTGACGTTAGTTATGTTTAGAGAATAGAGAGAGAAGAGAGAGAGAAGATAGAGAGAGAGTATAGAGAGAGAAGATAGAGAGAAAGAAGAGAGAGAAGAGAGAGAGAGAGAAGAGAGAGAAGAGAGAGAGAGAATGAATTCTTATTCCGTTCTATTTAACAGGGGCTAGTCTAGGGTTTGCGAGGCCGGACTGAAAACAAAATCACAAGGCCCCTCTCGTATTGTTCGGAGAGCCAACTGTGTATATTATTTTGAGGACCACCGCTCTTGGCTGTTGATGTCTATCAATATCGCTCATTTTGAAAATGACGTAAGAGGACAATACGGATCAGAATCAGACCGGCGAGGAGGGCGATACGTGGCTGGCATGACGACCCATTAGCCAATCAGAACGCTTGTACTGTTGTTGCTATATAATAATTCATCTGTATTCATAAAGAAAATGTAAGCTAGCGGTCTGATGCTGCCAGAGGAGACGCAGGCCGAGGATGTATTGCATCATCAGTGTAACGCTGCTTATGCTTCAACTCGGTCAGAATTTCTTTTTGGCATTGGGTGCCCTTTTTTTGCTTTGAGCACCTGCCCTATGCCCTAATTATCTGTGCACATGCCTGTTGACATGACACAGGGGTCACAAATGAAAGATGAACATAGCAGGTAGATTTTAAAATGCTTATTTTTATTCCCATGCACTCCCACACGTGGAGCCAGTCCTGTGCACACCCAGATGAGGGACTGTCATGGCGTGGCCTTGGTCATAAGCAATATGCCACAATGTAGTGTTAGAAAGCTAAAAGACACTTTTTGGGGGGGTGCATGTTTTCCTCGTGTCAGCGTGGGTTTCTTTCCAACGTCCAAAAGACTGCAAAGACTTGCAGCTCAGGTCAAGTGATGACTCGACAGAGCCTGAAGGTGTGACTGGTGTCTCCGTGGCAGCCCAGCTACAGCACACATTACATATCACATAGTAATGTGCTCAGACATACACGGTTATTAGACATATACTGTATCTAATCACACACACACACACACACACACACCCTCACACACACACACACACAGCCTGTGGCAGCAGCAACTGTGGCATCTGTTGCCCACTGAGCCAATCTGCTGGAGCTGGAGTCAATTATAAACACATTAGACTGTGTTTCCTATAACACACAATGACAGAAATACCTGTACGTGATCGCTCACAGATAAACAAAGTCACACACACACACACACACACACACACATCAGCAGCAGTGGCACTCTTGCGCATATCGTTACCTCTCGCTGCACCGGGGAAGAGGTGATGGCAGTAGAAAGATGGAGGGAGCTGTGCAGGGAGACAAAGGAAAGAAACCAAAATGTACAAATAGAAGTGAGACGCCGCTTTACTTTAGGTAAGCCAATCTTCAGAAATAATCCAATCTCTCCTAATACACCGGGGGCAAGCGTACTTTTCACATTTGATATGAATAAAGATCGACTGCAAAACTGAGGCAATCATAAACAAAATATCTTCAGCATAGGCGTCTTGTAAAACTCAATTTGTTGAAGAACCCACTTGTAAAATCACAGACATGCATCAAATTCCCAGCGGACCCCTAAATGCTCAAAGTATCTGCGCCCTCGGAGACGGCGGCTTCAGATTAAACGTAGCCGACAGACTGAATGGAAAAGAATATGTGAGTCTCTGAGTTGGGCTTCTTATGTTAGCGCTCAGGACAAGCTTCACTGAGTGCACACGTATATATGAATGCATGTGTGTGTGTCTGTAATGTACACTGTGTGTGTGAATGCCTCTCTGAGTGTCTGTTAGAGCAGACCATTTGAATTGTACTGTGTGTGTGTGTGTGTGTGTGTGTGTGTGTGTGTGTGTGTGTGTGTGTGTGTGTGTGTGTGTGTGTGTGACAGATGACAAGCATCGCTACCTCTGAGACTGACTGACAGGAGGGCTGAGGGAGAATAGAGAACACACACACACACACACACACACACACACACACACACACACACACACACACACACACACGTGTGCAGATCCCAGAGATAAAGGTGCACACATAGACAGTCATTACGCTTACACAGAGCGATCTTATCACAGTTGATAATCATTCACGAAAACAGATTACAAAGAATCCGTGCCAAGTTAAAGACGAGAGCGCGGCAGTGTGCACCGGATCACCATGCACATGTGCAGCACGTCGGATTTGAGAAAACTGTGTGTGTATGTGTGTGTGTGTGTGTCAGGATGACAGTTTCAATGATCTGATAGTATTCCATCAGTCAAAGCCGACTAAACGGAGAGAAGCTGGAGGGCTCCGCTGTCTGTTCACCTCCACCGTGACGCTGGTGTGGACAGGCGGTGCACGCTCCGCAGCAGCACCAGTCCAACATTCACCATGAAACCAGTTTGACCCCAAACGTTCACACTGCGGCCATCGAGGTTGGAGTTTAGGAGCCGGGATGTTTCACCGCTCCTCGGTGACCTCATGTTCTCCACGCCCTGACATAACGCGATGGGAGCCATGTGCCTCGTTTAGCCACAGCCGAGGTAGTCCAGTCTGGAGTTAGGGGTCAGACTGATGACTCCGCTGATGGTTTCCAACACGTCTGAGGAAACCTCGCCGAGCCCAGGGACACAGGGACACTTCAACCAGCCGGCCCGCGAGGAACGGAAGACGTATGGACCCATCATTGTCCCAGAGTGCAGCCATGTTCCCAAGGAGAAATGTGTGTGTGTGTGTGTGTGTGTGGGGGTGGGTCTCACCATTGTGTGGGGACCATAATCACTTTACATACATTGTGGGGACTCGCCTTCTTTTAGAGGACAAAAATGCACGTCCCCACCAATGTGTGTTTGTTTGTTTGTTTGTTTGTGTGTGTGTGTGTGTGTTTGTGTGTGTGTGTGTGTTTCACCATCGTGTGGGGACCATAATCACTTTACATACATTGTGGGGACTCACCTTCTTTTATGGGACAAAAATGCACGTCCCCACCAATGTGTGTTTGTTTGTTTGTTTGTGTGTGTGTGTGTGTTTGTGTGTGTGTGTGTTTGTGTGTGTGTGTGTGTGTTTGTGTGTGTGTGTGTGTGTGTATGTGAGAGAGAGAGAGCTACATAAGTAATATGACAATGTCATAGAGGAAGCCTCTGTAACCTTTACACAGCTCTTTACTCTGTCACTTCTTGTAAAAACACACCTCCATCACTTGGAGGGGTGGAACGAGAGAAAAGAGGGAAAGAAACAAGAAATGAAACTGATAGAGGAAAAGAAAGAGGGGAGGAGGAAGGTGTGATGAAGGAGAGTGAGCAAAGGAAGATTGTCTATAGATAAAGTGAAAGAAAAGAAAAGGATAAATGGTCGGTGACAAAAGAAGGGAGAAGGGAAGTACCGAGTGAGGGAGGAGACATTGATGGAGATGTTTTCACAAGGTCAAGTGGGGACGGGCTCGTGCTTCCAAGGAAAGAATAAACGAGGGAACGGTGAACTGCAGGAGAACAACATGGTTACTTAAATGTATTATAAATGACTGTTACTGTGAATTTTTTTTCTATTTTTTGGGAGTTGTTCCTGATCCGATGTGAGGTCAAAGGTCAGGGATGTCGTATGTGTACAGATTGTAAATCCTGCTGATGTAAATTTGTGATAATGGGGCTATATCAAATAAATAGAATCAAATTGAATGTGTTAAAGCACACACATTTAAAGTACCACTTTCAAAAGCAATGATTTGCCCAGACTCTGAAAAACCTAAGGAAACATACAGGACGTGTCCGTGTTCTTGAATTAACTCAAGGTACAAGTGTCAGGGTCTGGACTTTGTGTCTAGTTTTATGTCTTGTTTTGTAGTTCTTGTGTCGTCTGTCTCCCTGTGATTGTCTGCCGTGCTCCTGATCGTTTCCTCCTGTGTGATTGCTGGCCCCGCCCTCATTGTGTCCACCTGTGTCTCGTTCCCCGTTGTCCAATCCTCTCACCTTGCCTGTGTATGTAAACCCTGTTCGTCTCATTCCCAGTGTGGCATCGTACTGTTTGGTCCAAGTTTTTGTTGTCCTGTTCGTATTTTGAGGATTAAACATTGGTTTTTGAAGTTATGTTGGCGTTTGGGTCCTCTCTCGCTGCGACATCCGTGACCTCACATGACAACAAGACTTCAAGTCGAGTGACCTCGTCAGCCAAAGAAACCCGACCGATAGCGTGACTTAGGTGAGGCCTCGCTCTGCCACTCCTCCCCCGACTGACGGCAGACTTTGACTGAACCAAAACAGTGTTCCTGTCGGCTCCACGGGAGGAAAGTTACGCTGTTCGTGTTGATTAAATTCCCTCGCCCACCGTCGCGACTGAGGGGAATCGGCCTGCAGTGAAGCAGTGAAGCTCACACACGGACTGGGAGGCTTAATCAATGCAGATACGGTAAATAAGTTAGGGGCACACGAGGGATATTTGTGTGATTTGAAACCGTCGTTTATGCAGATCACGCTTAGCCAAAATAGACTTGACCGAAAAAGAAAAAGTCGGTGTGAATTGATACATTTAATAAAATGGAAGCATTTCCGCCACGAGAGATGAGTGTGGGACAGACGTCAAACACACTTTAAGTGGGGACAGTTTGACCTCTGCTGTATGATCTGTAATCTATCTTAATTCCCCTTCACACAGAGCGGGAGGATTGCATTTGATTCAACCTTTACGCCCAAGGCTAAGCCCCACAGGAGGCGGGCTAATCTTATCTACTGCACAACAATGCTACTACACTAGCATACTTCACATACAGTCCTTCACAATACAATGAGTTTTCAAAATAAAATGTCTGCTTCTGGTTAGAAATAGCTGTTATGACGATCTCTAGTAGAAACTCCCGTTCTGTACATCAATACATTTCATTCATACTTGCGTCATCCCATAATTATAATAACCATAAAGAATCTGGTAGTACAGTTACAAGAATAATACAATGATCATACGTATACAGTGATAATACTTTCTACTACTTTTTCATTATACACTATTAAGAATATCCTTCATAGCCTTTATTTATTAAAGCTTTAAAACCATAGACTTTCTTAATTCCATGTGCAAGTATATATAAAAAACATTACAACTCTACGCTACCTATCAAATAAACAGATGATGTGTTATGATAGTAGAATGTCTTGTTGGCATTAGAGATGTCAGGCCCACGTTCAGGCTTCTGCTATCTTTGTAGTTTGGCTTTCTTGAAGAAATGTAAGTTTCATGATTCTTGTTGCTCCGAGTTTGTCCTCATGGTTGATGCACTAATTGTAAGTCACTTTGCATAAAGCCGTCAACTAAATGATATGTAATATGAATCTATTGGAAGATTGAGGGACAAAAGATCCATAGTTGTCATCAGTGGACAAATGCATTTTAAAGTTTGGATGAAGTCGATATGAGGCTTCAGCCTTAGGAGGGGATCTGATCTTGGCCAGTTTGGTGCAACCGAATCGGCCTGTGCTTTTTGTTTTTAGACAGAATCCATCCTTAAAAAGTGCTTCTGGCCAACTGCGCTCACTAGACACAAACAATTAACTGTATCAAATCACATTTTCAGTGCTTTTATGGCAGTTTTCGTTCTTCAGAAACAGCAATGAAATGTATTGTGTACCTTTTGCCCATAAAAGATGTGTCCAGGATTACTTAATGCATGCGCACGACTTGAAAGGAAACTCCTGTTCAGCTGCACGATAAACAGATACAGCTTTATCTCCTTTTGCATTTTTCACAGCGCAGCAGTTAAAAGGAATAAGTCACTTTTAAAATAACCATTCATATATTAATAACTCAATTGCCACCTTTCGTTATTTAACAAAGGTATTTTCACACATGCCGCCACGATGAACGAAGAATTAGTCAATTAGTAGTTGATATACAACTCATAGAGAAGTAAAGAATTCCTTCAGCATGTGCTTGCGTGTAGTTTTTATAACGCAAACAGAACTCTGCGAATATAAACCAGGACTAGAACTCTATTACTACTTGTCATGTGAAAGGTGTCCATTGGGCCCTAGAGTGGTGACAGAATGTTACAGTTTAGGCTTTTTCTCTCAACTCTACTGAACAATTTAGTATGTTTTAGTCTTTTTATTTACAAACTACATCTGTCTGGTTAAATCTCACTGCTCTGGTCAACCTCTTTTCACTGTGAGACCTTGTTATGATAAACCCACTACACACGTCATACCTGTACAACATTATAACTTAAGCTGTACGACGGGAAAAATGCAAACATCTAAGTGTATGTTAATTTTTCTAAGAAGAAACTTTGGAGAAGTTGGTTTGGACATTTCCTCTGATTTAGGCACGGCAGTAGGGCCGTCGCTCTCGTACAGTACATGAAGTACAGCCGGAGCGTGGCTGTGTGATCATCACAACGCTTGACAGACCAGACACTGGGATGTTGTATGTACAATTCAGCTTATAAAAAGCTGCCACTTTCCGATACAACCTCCTCTCAGAATCCTTTAAAGATAGCCTGTTAGGAGAATTACAGGGGCGAAATAATGTCATGGTGTGATAAACACAGTGGGGGGGAAAGAAGGTATATAAATGGTAGAATCAATGTTGATGCCGTGTCTCCCGTTCACATGTCAGCGCAGTGTGTCAGAGTAAGCACCGCTTTACTGCCCCTCGGCCCGGTAGGAGGAAGATAAGGCTCAACTCCATTCACTTCCATTTGCTGACGGTAAGAAAAGACCTTCTGCACATGGTGTGTAGCTCGGAGGCCCATTGTCTTTTTCCTGTTGTTTGCCGTCAGTTAACAAGTGTGCAATAATGTTTTAATAAGCCTCTTTCCCCAGCGTGACAGTAAATCTTCTTTTGTCAATACGTTAGACAGAAGGAAAGGATCGGCTCCGAGGTGACCTTTACCCTGCTGGACAGTTTGCCATTCTTCATGATCACCCCCATGACAGCGTGTTCTGGAAAGATTTAGTCCCTATACATTCATAACAAATTACTGACACAAAAAGGCTGCCATTGACGTATTGTCTTTGTCTATTGAGTGTTGGCCAAGAAACATCTTCCAATTTTACTGTAGAGCCCTCAACCAGGTGTGTTTTTTATCAATGACTGAACTTTTTAACAATGACGTGAATCTTGAAGGCGTTATTTAGCTGGATTAGATCTCAATATCCAGGTGCTGTAGGCACTCTGAAGAGCTACCAACTGGACCAGAAGTAGAGGGGTGTGTCTATGTTCTATGTGACTCTTCTCTTCTTGCTGCCTCCTCAGTGTGGCTACAGAGCTAAAACAAACAAACAAAAAATACTGTGTTGACATGAAGAGTGACGGCACCATCGTTGTTTCTGTTAATATATCCTCTTGTTATGTTATGAATGTATATTTCCTAAGCTTGTTCTTTATATTAATTATTTGAAATGTAAATGTCAGAAGGACAATATGCTTTTGAATAGGTTATTTGTCATAGGTCATTGGGTTATGGATTATAAATAGGGCTGTGAATAGATTGAATTTCACATTATTCATTGATTTAAATGTACCTTAAAGGTATTATTGGAAATTAATTATTAGAAATAAATATATATATATATATATATATATATATATATATATATATATATATATATATATATATATATATATATATATGACATTTCCGTAAAGCTCAACATTTAACCTATATATATATATATATATATATATATGTGTGTGTGATATATATATATATATATATACATAAATATGTATTTATATAGATACATATGTATATATACACACATACACACAGAAACACACTATAAATGTCTTTTATTTTTTCGTCACCCTTAGAAAATGGAAAAACGGATTTCATAATATTGAAATTAAATAAATGTCATTTATGATGACGTGTGATTGCTGCTCGACTTCTATGTGCGTTCCTCCTCTCCTGTTTTTCTACTGCCGATCAAATTTATAATACAGCGTTATTGAATTTAATGACAGTCGAGAAACTCTAACATAACCCCTGCTGTCAAAAATGTCTTACATGACATACATGACATTAAAAGGGTAATTTATTCCTTGTCTCCACTTGACAAAAAAAACGATAACTTTCTCCCAAACAACATGTCAACATAATATTGTGTATTCCTATTTAATCCTGAACATCTTAATTAATTAAACCTCTACATTTAACTGTAGCTGTACTCTGCATATGCCAAAGTGCACTAACTGCTGCAATGTCAATATGCAGACATCTTCAAAATTACAACGTTAACAGACTGGTGGATATCAGCTTTTATTTTGGTATCATCTTAGGTCAGCACATTAGTATTCTAACATTTGCAAATAAGTACCAAGCAGAAAGAACAGCTGAGGTTGATGTCATTAGTTTAATTAGATTATGAACCTGGGTGAAACATTACGGTGTGACCAGAGTTATAAACTTCCTCCTTGGGGGACCATGGATGTGTATTACAAATGTCATGGCAATCCATCAAATAGTTGCAGAAACAATTCACTCAAAATCACAAATATGAACATCATGGTTGCGCGAGAAGAAAGGTCAGGGGACCAGGCGCATCCTTTGAGAACCATGACTGCCTGCACAGAATTGGATTCCAATCCATTTTGGAGATGTTTGAATACAAGTCAAGAATCATCATCTGGGAACCATGAATATTTCAACTAAATGTCAATCCTAAGAACCAGGCCACTAGTGCTACAACAAAACAGAGACTTGGAGGCTTGCATTACAATCCCTACCTCGTATAACAAGTCATGAATCTGTCAGACTGGACTTGAGCTTAACAGTAGGAGTGCTACACCTTTTACATTGTATCTTTAAAAGAAAAGGTTCCCCTTCTATAATGATGGTCCACGCGGCTGCATTTTATCACCCTATCTTACTGTTACCCTAGTTGCTGAGGCTTTATGAATCCACAAGGCATGATGCAACACATTGTCACTCCTTGGACACCGGGGATGGATCCCAGCCTTGTGCTTCTAGAACTGACCCTCTTGGCCTCTGTTTGGGTCTCAGGGCCGAGGTGTTGGTGTCCACTCCTTACACGCCACATTTAAAACAAGCTTCCGTGTTCACTGGGAACCAGGTGAACATACAAGCGGACCGCTTTTCCAAAATAAACTTAGCAGACATACTTTTATGTTTAGTAACAAAAATACGTAGGCTAAGGAAAAGATAATGGTTTGGGTTACAATAGATATTTCTTTTGTAAATAGGGCGTGCTTGTTGTATAGCTTGCATTAACCTCAGCTTCTGTTGAAGGAACTACTTTTTGCTCCTGTTGCTTGTGTCACATCATCTGCTATGGCGTTCGATGGTTAATGTAGAATCCCATATCCCTAAAATACTGACCTGTGTGTTGTGAGCGTAAGTGCAGAATTGCCCTCAAAAAGAAGTAAAATAAATCAAACCAGTATTTTAATTTCCCATGATATATCCACATCCATAGCATCCGTTTGTATTCTTAGATGTTGTGTTGATACACCAACTCCCACAGCATCTCTCTTCTCCGTTGTGTGTGTGTGTGTCACATTCACCAAAACCTTTTATTCATCTAGATATGGAAATGTTGATCCATTGTGTTTATCAAACTAATCAAAATTAATCGAATGGAGAGTTTGAAAAGGAGGAGGTGCTGTCCGCACCTGCCTCATATAGTACTGTACATGCCTTTAAGATGCAGTGTTTGCTGCAATGCAGTTAGAATGGAGGGAGAGGAAACAGTGATATTCACACACACACACACACACACACACACACACATACTCACACACACACCTGTCATTCTTTGCCCACCGGTGCCTCCAAGTGTGCCAAGACTGCTGATCGACTAAGAAGAAGGGAGGAGGTGAAGGAGGGCTAGCTTTGTCCTATACTGAGATAAACCCCCCACACACACACACTCACACACACACACACATAAACACACACACAAACACACAAATACCCAAGGCCAATATGGAGCACGAGTGGGTGCGTGTTATGTGATAGAAGAATGAGCTTAATGATTACAGGAGATCTTTCACTAATTCACGGGTCTGAGACGATGCTGAAGGTCATGATGAGTTCACTTTATCTTCTTTTATATTTTGTTAAGAAACTTAACCAGCGACATTATACAAACAGGAGTAGGCCTACAGGAAGGTCATCAAGTGAGCTCAACCACCATCACCGTATATACACCGGTGGACATCGAGGTGATTGGAGATCAAGTACCGGTCAGACAAGGTGGACGTCTCGTACTAAACAGACTCTTTTGATTCCATGTACAGTGGGTAAGAAGAGGATATGAAGCTGCCATGGATGGACAACACGCCTCACCGCCTGTGAGAGGCTAATCCAGAATGCTGCAGCTCGTGTTCTCACTAAAACAAAGAAAAGAGATCACATTACTCCTGCACTAGCTGCTCTGCACTGGCTCCCTGTACAATCAACAATCACAAATTATTCTCTTAACCTACAAAGCCTTAATTGGTGAGGCTCCATCATATCTTAAGGAGCTTGTAGTACCGTATCGCCCCACCAGAGAGCTGCGCTCACTAAATGCGGGGCTACTTGTAGTTCCTAGAGTCTTAACATGTCAAATAGGAGCCAGAGCCTTCAGGTATCAAGCTCCTCTTTTATGGAACCAACTTCCAATTTCAGTCCGGGAGGCAGACACAGTCACCACATTCAAGAGTAGACTGAAGACTTTCCTCTTTGACAGAGCTTATAGTCAGGGCTGAATCAGGTTCACCTGGTCCAGCCCCTGGATATGCAGGTATAGGCTTATAGCTGCTGGGGACGTTTAGGATGCACTGAGCACCTCTCTCCTCTTTTCTTTCTCCTATGGATGAATCTTCATCTCTCCATCACACATGACTAACTCTGCTTTCTCCCCGGAGTCCTTCTGACTTCACGTCTCATGGGGTCATCGGACCCTCTGAGACGGCATAGATCCTATCTGCTGATGGACCATCGAGGTCTGGGTCGTGAGTTCCTGCTACCAGCTGTGCCGCCTCCTGTTGAGACTCCGCCCACTCCTCCTGAATATGCCTACTATGAACTGTTCATAAACTCTGTCATATTCATTGAATGTATTTTAACTCTAAATCTGTCCTTCTGTACACATGACATCTATTACATCTGTCCATCCTGGAGAGGGATCCTCCTCTGTTCTCTCCTGAAGGTTTCTTCTCTTTTTTCCCCTGAAGGGTTATTTGGGAGTTTTTCCTGGTCCGATGTGAGGTTTTGGGGCAGGGATGTCTATGTGTACAGATTGTAAAGCACTCAGAGACAGCCCATTGCTCCTTCATAATGAAGGATGGGTCAAATGCTGACACAAATTTCCCCATTGTGGGATCAATAAAGTATACATTATTTTTATTCATTATAATCCTGGTGGATCATTTTGAAATACCGGCCCCAGGGCATAATGAACAGAGATTTTGCGTTAATTTTTTATTTTCTATTAATTCTTTCTATTTATCTTTTAATGTTTCAATTTCATTCCGAAATAAAAAGGACGTAAACCAAAGTTTACTGTCATCATCTTCCTTCACAAAATGAACGTTGGGTTGAATGTATATTTGTGGCAAAAGTGCCAGAACAACCTCTCAGCTTATTGGGTTTCAAGTGGACTTCTGTAGCTCCTCTTCGATAGTTGTTGGCCAATAACAATTTTTTTCTAATAATGCAGGTGCACGTCCCTTTGATGAAAAATGTGATATTCCAGCTTTGGCAACAACTGCCTCCATTCCAATCGGCTTATCAAAAAGAGAGCTAATAGTTTAGCCTTCTGCTCACGTCCGCGGAGCCAAGTGCCAACTATGGAGAGAATGGGGATGATGTAAAAAGTGAATGACTAGAACTCATACAGGTTATTGTATGCATCGCTATGTTTCCCCCTTCTAGTCTAGTGGGAGGGGTTCAGGACTACTCTTGGTTACCGCTTACAATTCTGACCATGTAGGGTTATTATCACAGTTTGACTACTGATGCCAACAAATAAACAGCCTCCCTAGCTTTATCTCTTGACAACTCACGATCACACCAAATCTACCTTCCTCCCTGACCTTCAGTCTCATCCTGTAAAAAAAACAGTGGAACGACTACATATTACATTTAAATACATTCATTAAGTGGCGCATGAGTTTAGGTTCTGCAGTTCCTGACATCAAGGGTTTAAGTATTACTCATTTCATAATGTGAGGATTGTGAAGCTCTTCCTCACTGTAACATTGATTAAGATCTCTCCAAAAAAATGGGACAGTAACTATCTGCAGCAGGGACATGCGTGATGAACCACTACTGGCTTAAAAACATCCACTATGCCCCTACATGAACTAGAACACAGATAAGGCTGGATACCTCAATTGATCACATGACCCCTAGGAAGCAACATGTTCAAGCATTATCAAATGCAACCAAAATAAAGACAACCAACATTTAAAAACGCCTTGAAGATCTTGACTGATGTGTTCCCGAAGCCCCGATGAGGAAGCATGAATTAAGAACTTGTGCAGAACAGAGTTGTAGCTGAGCACTTCAGTGCAATCCCAGAGAGAAGTTTATGTTCCTGTTTTGCAAGATGCACAAGAGCTAATTAAGGTCCACCCACTGAGCGAGACACATGGGACCACACAGGGCTTTGGAAGTGTTCCCGATCCCGAGATGCACACTGTTGCCTAGAAGGAAGCTAGGGACCACGCATCCATAGCAATATGTGGGCCACTTATTTAGGTAGAATCACCCTTAAAGCTAACCCAATGTGGCTAACAGCTCATATAGTAAATGCATTGTGCACATTGAAGACATGCACAACTTGTTTAATTTTAAAGGGGATTACGTGACACGTTGAGAAATGAGCGCATTCACTTTCTTGCCAAGAGTTAGATGATAAGACCGACGCCCCTCTCGTATCTGTTCAGCCGTGTGTCATGTTAACATCCTGTATGCTAGTCGTGTCCTGAGCGTAAAGAATTACCCATGTTTGCTAAATCCCTCCAATATAACAGCTTAATTGAATTGTAAACCCCATATCTAATAAGCATGAAGAAACAACTTGTCATCCATCACAAAATTGGTGAAAATCTTGCTGTTGCCTCTTCTCAGATCAGAAAAACTGAAGGGTAGAAAAAGGTCTTGAAATATTTGAGACGAATGAGGATTTCAGATTAGTCGCTGTCGAGTTTTAGGACGTGTGCTTGCATCCAGGTCTTTATATCCGTGAGACACTTGCTGATGGTGGAGTACGTAGTGGGTGGGATGGCTTTGGTCCTCGGCATGGCAGTGGAAGTGGAGACCGTGGTGGGTTATGATGTTGCCAAGGGGGAAGGGGGGAAGAGGAGGGGTCCCAGAGTGATGAACCGTAAGGGAAACCTTCACTAGGGCTGGGCCAGACTTTGATCTATTGATGATGATGAATTGTTGGCGGTCGGAGAGGTAATTGCAGGTGAGTGCCAGTGATGTGGAGGGAGGACTCAAGACGGCAGAGGAGGGTGGAGTGGTCGATGGTGTCGTTTACTTTCACGAGCGCTTTTACATCACTCCGCCAGCAAAAGTCACTCACACATTTTTAATCTTCCTGCTCACGAGTAGTTTTTCTTTTTCAATGAGCGTGTCACAGCACGATGAGCGTGTCACAGCACGATGAAGAGGTGTCCAGCTGTCACGAGGACACAACTGACATGCACGTTGAAAACTCACACTGGGCTTGTTGTTGAACTAAAGAACATGTATGAAAGGTTCACATGATTTCCCTGACCGATTCCATATGACATAAGTCATTATGTGCACACTCACAAACAAAAATACACATGAAAAGATATCAGAAATGAATTTGAACCAAAATAATATGACACAAGTGTGTTTGTGTGTGGGGGGGGGAGGCCTTGTTTCCTGTATGTTTTGTATATGAAATAAGGCATTCATTGAGCTTCTATCTCAAGTAAATATAGAGAGATGGGGCTAGTCGAAGATAAAGACTGTATGTGAGAGAAAGAGAAATAGTATGAGTAAGAGAAAAATAGTTAAGAGAGAGAGAGAGACAGATGCAGAAAGAGAGAGAGAGAGAGAGAGAGAGAGAGAGAGGAATAACAGTGAGTGATGCTCATTAAAACAGATTATTAAAGCAGTAACACTGAAGAGCTGCATTCAGGCATAGCCACAACATCCCAGATGTGTGTTTGTGTGTGTGTGTGTGTGTGTGTGTGTGTGTGTGTGTGTGTGTGTGTGTGTGTGTGTGTGGTAACTATAAACAGAGAGACACTGAATCATTACATTGGTGCAGGTAAAACCAGGGGCGAACTTTAGGATGAAGTGGCCCGGGAGTTACTGTCAGACCGGCCACGGCGCGCTGCCCACTCAATGCATCGCACGTATCGACCAGTCACTAGCTTACTTGGAAATTAACCCATGCACTTCACATTATTTTAGACAATTAGAAATAACATCCTATTTATAGTTTTTTTAATAACATTTGGCACCACCATTATGACGCACACATGAACTGAGGTGATACTGCTAGTGTACCACTCAAGGAAGGGGTAGCTTACTAGATGAATATGCTGAACCCTGGGCTATATCAGATGATACTGTAACACTACAGAGGCTTCAGGAGTTAATGTCAGCCGAGAAAGACCCCACCATGAAGAAACTGGAATCAGAGGGTAGAATCCGTCTGGACTGTAGACCATGAGACGTTGTGATCAGTGGTATCGGTCGTGTTGCATGCTGGGTCATCCATGTGATGCTCAAAAACGGCTTTGTCTGCGAGCGAGTGACAATTAGTTGCCTAGGTAACGGGCCGTAAAAAAAATCAGGAGGATGAGCGGAGCTCAACCAGAACTCAAACCCCATATTCACAAGCCTGGCCATCAGATGAGGGAGCCCAACCGCACAACTGGGAACACCTCTTAGCTTGCAGATTGAGGTGATGCTGCTAAACGTTTTAATATTTTTTTAAACTAACATCGCCTCATATTACCTCGCTGTCGAGCGTCTTTTCCTGCAGGTGGCTAAACACATCGTGCAGAGCCCCGCCCCCGGTAAACTGTCTATGGATAAATAGAAAATAAAGAATTCTGCGTGGACGTATTCATTGGCCAACAATGCTAGATTACCTGTATGCTTGATATGTGTCGAGAAATTAGCAAACAACAAAAGATTTAATGTTGGAAGACATTTCCAGAACAAGAACAGAGCAGTTGCTGAAAAGTATCAATGAGCGAAAAAGAGCAACTTCTCAACAGAGCAAAGTAAATATACGTTCACAAAGTGGATCCCGTCTCCAAACTCCACTGCTGCTGCTCGCTCTGCGGCAGCTCAGGAGTACCAACGTCTTTTGCAACCATTCTGTGCATTGACTTTGCATGAGATGTACTTGTGCGAAAAAGGGCCGCTTAGTTGTGTGTTGACCTGAATGTAGGCCGACCCACGCCAGTGTATTTGTGAGATGGTTTAGGTTTAGGAAGCGTAAAGGAATTGAGGGAAGAAGGGATGTGGGGGAGAAGGAACGAGAAGGGTGGGGTGGGGTGGGGAAAGAAGGTTGGAGAGACCTCCTCTCTCCTCATTATTCTGATACAAAGAAAGTTTCTTTCATTCCCAATTAAGAAAGAGTTTAGTTGGGATGGCAGTAACCCGTACGGAGAAGTTGCTACTTTAGTTCAACGCAACAGAAAACAACAATAGATGTAGTCGTTAATGACGTGAAGGGCTCAGACATCAACACAAGCAGCGTGGGTGAGAGTGTTGAACGGAGTCATTTTCAACGACTGCCCTGGAAGTGATTATGTCAGCATGATGTATTTCTCATTATGATAGATTTTCTGTTACTCGTGTGTGACAGAGTTTTTATGCTGTTCTAAAACACGTGCTGCAAGGTTACGTCTCTTTTATCAAGTAGATGTAACGTTGTTCATTTACACCCCAACTTCTTTTCCGCTCACCCATCCATGCAACCACAGCCAACAGGTGTGACATCATTCCTCACGGAAGAGCAAGTTATTTTTCCCGTTTAGTCTTTGTAAGCGTGTGTCCCCATTGTCTGTTCCTGGCAGCGGGTAGACATGTGGTGGGTACTCTCCGTATAACTGTTAACCCTTTATCAGAGGAGGAACCAAATATGGTAACTTCGTTGACGTTCTACCTATAATCAATATATATATTTTTATTTTTTTACATTTTGAATTTTAAAGTAGTTCAATAAGTGCCCAATAAAGGTTTGCAATTGTTCGAGAGTAATGAATGAAAGGCAATTTATGTAGCGCACAGAGGTATGTGTATTTTGTGTGTGTGTGTGTAACGTGTTTCTGAAAAAAAATGTCATCAGTAGACACTGCTGCCACAGGCATTGCCTGAAGAAGAGAACTAGATTACAGATGTCTAACTGTCATGATGTTATTGTTGTACATCTGAGAGTGCAACATTTTAGTTTAGAGCTTTCATAAACAAAACTCTTTGAAATAGTATTCACATCTCTATGTAAAGCTTTGTAATGAATGCAGCTAGACTCATGATTACAAATGTGTTTGCTAATGATGACACCAGGACATTGTTCAGTGGAACGATGACATGTATTAGTATGAGACAAATGCATCTGTTACTCTGATCCATCCAGAGTGTTTATGTATGAAGATAATAATCATAGTTCATGGGTTGTAACTCGCTGTGTTTCCATTTGATTGTGATGGAAACCTGTAACTGAAATTTAGCAAAAAGTGCAAAAAAAATGCTAAATGATTTATGTAGCTTCCAACAGCAGAAACAGCTGAGCAGTCATGTGACTTAATGCAGTAGTCAGTATAGTGTATAGTAACTTTACTTTACTATTTATATTATTCTTAACTTTTCACTTACAATTTCCTATATACAAATGTATATATATATATATATATATATATATATATATATATATATATATATATATACAATAATTTACAGTGAATAATTGGAGTGAACTCAGGAGCAAGAACAGCTGATGTGGTGATGTCATCAAGTCAGCTGCTGTTCCAATCGCAGAAAGACCGCCCTCCCGTCCTCCCGTCTTCCCGAGCTTTGAAGTCTGGACTCCCAAGACTAGACTCCCAAGTCTGTACTCAGTGTACTAGGAATTGAGAAACGGCTGAAGTCCTCTGTAGCTGTGTCGCCGTGTAATGGTACTGGTGGTCGATTGTGACGGGTTTTATTGAAATATTACGCTCATAACAAATATTCCAATTCACTTGGGAATACTGAGAGAACAAAAGCGAAAGACGCCAAGACTTAGTTTCACTGTAGTATAATAAGTCATCTGTATTGTATGCCAAATAGTGTGAGTGTGGTTTCCTGTGTATCTACAGTAGATGTTGATTAGTATGTGCTGTCTGCCTTCCAGCATTCTCATTTATTAACTACCCAAGATATCAGCATATATATTCATCCCCAAATGATATTAATCATCTTCCGTCATGTGTACACAAGCCCATTCTCTGCGTCTTTTATTCTCAATTATTCACTCCTTTCCTCGTCTTATCTTCTCTCCATTCCCATTGACCCTTTGTTCAGGTGTGAATCCCCAGAGATGGTTGTTAACCTGGACAAGCCTTCACAGAACACGAGGAATCGGTAGGGAGCTTACGGTACGTGGCTGGCTCAGACAGAAATGGTTGATTCACAGTTCAGTTTAGGATTAAATTCACTGGAAGAATCACCAATGAGGTGTATAACATTTAAATTGAGGGGAAATAGACATTCCTCATATGCAGTTAAATTGGTGATGCAATAATGTGTGTTGTCTATGTTTGGCAGTCTTATTAACTTTGGCTCACGCTTGACCGTTGTTCCATCAGCACCACAAGGTTTTATATTTGTGGTTTGGGGACTAATGTTTTAACAACTGGATGGGTTGTCATGACTTTTGTGCAGAAAGTTTGGCCATCCTCAAGATGAAAATGAACTTCACAGGTACTGGAACACACAAGCGCGACTCAGAGGCAGATAGACACCCAAAAGCAGAAGGCCATGTCCAAACTGGAAAATAAAATCCAGGGTCAAAACGGGTGGCGCAGGCGTGGGACAAAGATACGCTGGAGAGATTGGCATCGACACACAAGACAATCTCTGGAAGTGAGGGCACCTCGGTGGTGAGGGACGAATGAGGAACTGGGCAACAGGGGAAATGTGCGTGAGGACCAGGTGAAGGAGGGATGATCGGGGTGACGGGCAGGATCTGAAATGACATGAGAGTTAATGAACCGAAGACAACCATAGGACGGTGACCTCCTGACACTTTTGGTTTGGTTATAGTTTTCACTGATCATATTCGACTTGTGACATCATCAGGTCCCCAAACAAATATTTGTCCAGTATTTTTGCTTTTATGACCGACATCTTATGATCTACTACAACTGTTAAACATGTGTGGTTAACTTTGGGCTCCACTAGCACAGACCCCACCACAACAGCTTTAGAGGTTGGAGGATGTAGTGTATGGGTATGGATGGAAAACATTAGACCCAAGCATAAGAACGTTGGGACCATACACAAGACACATACACACACACACACACACACACACACACACACACACACACACACCTACATAGTAATTAACTATTAGATGGGAAGAAAAGGAAAGTTTGTTTGTTAGATTTTTAACGTGGACCATTTGCTATGGACCTTGTGCATCAGGCAGCTCACAGTGCAGGACCCTCGTAACTCTGGTCGGTCCCATTGAAATACATTGACCTCTTTTTCAAGGGAAGCCTGGCCAAGACACCAGCATAGAAAAATTGCAAATCAGTCAGCAAATCAGAAATGTACTGAGGAGCCAAACCATGAAGTGCTTTACAGACTAAAGGTGCGTTCACACCAAAAGCGAAACTATTGTTTGCGTCACCCAAAACACGTGCGTTTACTCGCTCGACTAGTTTTGCTGTGGTCGACATCCCACACACTAACGCCCTCGTGTTTGGGTTCATGACATCACCCGTAGGCTAACACAGCTCGGTCACTTTCACCGATGAAGTCACTGTTACGTCTGAAAGACTTCTGCTACGAGAGCGAACTCAAGAGCTGATTGGCCCGGGTTGCAAGATGACCGCTTCAAAGTGGAAATATTTCAACTCGGGGTGAAAATTGCTCCTCTGAAAACGGTCGTCCACATCGCGTCGCCCCAAACGCACCGCCCAGAAAAATATCACGTCTATCGCAGCCACATGCGTCTGCACGTTGACTCTTCTTGGGATTTGTTTGCGCGAAAAAATTGTTTCGCTTTTGGTGTGAACGCACCTTTACAGACACATTTTTAAGCTTGATGAGGTTGAGGAGGTTGAGCCGTATTGCGGGCTGTTTAGAAAGATACTGCAAATAGCCTAAAAATGTTTTCCTACTTTGTTTTAATTTAGTAAAAGAAGACAAAGTTGTTACTTGTTGGCTCAAGTTGTCTTAAGAGGAGCAGACATACAACATGTTACTGGTTGTATCTGGACCCAAATGCAACACACAAGAATCAAGGAAATCTTTGACTTGTATTCGAAACTTCCGGATACAGTAGGCAGAGTGAAGAGTCCGGATCAGAAGGGTGGAGAGTCTGGCAAGCTGTTTCTGTCAGGTTATGAAACAGTCTCAACTGAATACTGATGCCTTATAGCAGGGCTATTCAACTTCAGTAGCAAGTGGGTCGAATAAGAAAATCAAGGGGTGTGTGAGGGCCGCACAGAATATTTATCAAATACCCCGCAGAACGAAACTTTAGGAGTTCAGTCGCGCAAATTCTTGGATGCTTTACTTTCATTGGTTGCTGGATTAAATCTTACCCAGATACGTTTGCTGTTTTCTGATTGGCTGTTGTGTAGCCCACTTCTATTTTTTGATTGGCTGATAAGTGGCAACTAACCGGCCCGCGGGCCGCTAGTTGAATAGGCCTGCCTTATAGTTATACATGTCCTTTGTGAATAAACATTTAACAGTTGTTCTTAATGCCACACTTCGCTGCTCCACCAGGATCCAACCCCAGCATCACGCTGCTGGAAGCCAATGCCGTATTCCTGTATCCGTGGAAGGAAGGAAAAAGACGTTAACGCTGTTCTCCTGAGTTTGAATGAAAGGTAGATCATCGCCTCAAGTATTTTATGAAAGCGACGGCTCTTTGACGTCAACGGTGTATGGATGTTTCTGTTATCACACATCATTTGACAGCATTTCCCTCTCCGAGAACTTGGAAAATAACACACACCTTACATTGTGTGCATCCGTCAAACTGATTATCAGCCAAAAAAAGGACCAGAAGTGTTTCCCACAACCACGGATCACTTACGACTTAACACCACACACACATCCAGAGCTGGAGAATGCCACATCTTCCAAATAAAAAAAATCAAACTGAAAGAATCGGAGGCTTTGAGTATAAAAACTAAATCAGTACGCTTCATGGCTGTGGAGAATGTGCAGACCACAACAAAAGATTTTTGTGTCGAGCAGAGCACAATATGATGGTGAAAGGAATAGAAAACAGGAATGCCATGCATACAAGCCCCTCCTCCCCCGCCTCCCTCTCATCTATCCATCCCCTCTTCTCCTTTTCTCTTTCCCCCTTCCATCCCCATCTCACTGCTCAAAAGGTTAGTAAATGTCAGATGGGAGTTGTCATCATCTTCAATGGCGTCATCTTTCTTCATACACACTGTATATCTCTGTGTGTGTATGTGTGTGTGTGTGTTGAAGGAAATACAATTGAACAGAATGAAATACAACAGGATATTGCAAATGGAAAATTCCTGCATTCATCAAAGGGCGAACACACACACACACACACACACACACACACACGCACACACACACACACGCATGTGGAGAAAGACTCAAACCAGAGTAGACGATGTCTCCTCTTTAGTCTCTCTCTGTTCATCATGTGGAAAAACACAAAACTTCAGTGAACATCTTAGCATCATTGATGCTGCCTGTGACTTATCTGATTCCTACGCGCGCGCACACACACACACACACACACACACACACACACACACACACACACACACACACACACACACACAGACACACAGACACACAATGTACCTCTCTCTGTCTCACTGCTGCGTCTTCATCACAGCCTGTCATCATCACAGGAGCAGGCCGTTGTGGCCGTGACAAATTCCCACACTCAGACAGCTTTACAGCCCCTAAAGAGCCCTTTGACAAACGACTGGGCTGTAAACCTAATATTCAAATGCTGTGTTATTGTAATGGCGTATATCTGCATGAGTGAACATTTAGGAGATGTTCAGTGTTGCTCATCCTCGCCAATTAGAAAAGTGCTTTAGCATCAAAAAACAAATCTCGGTGCAGACACACACGTACAGGCGCGCTCCGAGAGCAGTTTGTTTACGGAGGATATTCATCCGATCCAAAGGCAGAGTATGTCAGATGAACACATTCTGCCCTCCAGCCATCCTTTTTGTGCACGTGCATACACAGAGTTGACATTTCAACAAGAACGTGCAGCTGCATACACTAATATGTATACATGTAAAAGATTTAATTAAAGAAGTTTATTGTATTGTCTTCCACACACACTCAAAAAAAATATTTGGTGGTGTTGTAAATTATACTTAATTAATTGGTTTATATTCTACATTGTATTAATACAATTCACTGATTACTAGACTTTATTAAGTAAAAGTTACACATTTTAATCATACAATAAATTAACTCTGCGGGAAGAGTACATGTTACTCCCCAATTTCTCATACTGTTTACATGTTTTATAATAACTGAACATAAACTGAAAAAAGGAAGTACATTTTAATTAATCAACACTAGGGCTGTCAATTGATTAAAAAACAACAACTAATTAATCGCACATTTTGAAATTCATTAATCGCGATTGATCACAAATATCGGGTTTCTTTCTTCTAAAGACTAAATCTTCTAAATTAAGCAGTAATCACTTCAGACAGCGTGTATTTTAAACACTTGTTTGATAGTATTTGCTGTTAAAGACAACTTCACACAGAGCTGTGTTTCAGAGAGGCTCCTACCTATAAAGGGCCAGCCAGGTATTTAATATTGTGTATGATAAATTGTTTCTTCAGTGAAACATCAGATTAGTAAAACAAGGTGCATTAGAGACACATTGGTCCTGTCATCTTTACAGCAGCAGAACCAGTGGCTTTGGAAACTGACTTGTGTCACTCTGGAGGCTGGGGGCATTTTATACATTTTACAAAAATATTTAAATTCACCTTTTAAAGTCTTTTGCATATGACACACAACCCCACGTGTTCTACATCAAACATTCCAGAACAATCTCATCTCTATATGAGGCTCATTGTCCTCCTCATGTTCTCTGGTTCTCTGACTGTCAGGCTGCTAATCAGTCTCACCTGTGAGGTGGGCGGGTGCTCTGTGATTTACTGAGTGTTCATTGGTTGTTTTTTTCACAAAATGTTGACAGACAAACGGTTTGACCAATCACGGTGAAGGTTTCGTGTGACGAGTTCTTTCCGTGCCGCATCACCCGACACGTCTGTGTGTCTGTGGAGCGGAGCAGACGAGAGGAAGGAGTGCAGGAGGAAATCCGATTTATTAATCCACGAGTTTAAACTGATTTCTGCTCGGTATTTTCGCGGAAAACTCATAGTTTTAAAAACGGAAACCGTGTCAGACACACTGCCGCGGCTTGACACTCAGAAAAGTGCAAAAACATCAACGAACACCGGAAGTAAACAAAGTTGCGTTAATTGCGTAAATTTTTTTTAGTGCGTTAACGCCAAATTAATCGCATCGATTAACGCGTTAACACTGACAGCCCTAATCAAAACATCTATCGTGTTTGAATCAATCGACCCGCGCAATCTGCATTCACTCCAGCACTCCGATCACTCCCTCGTTAGTCCCTCATTCCCTTCACCTGGTCCTCACGCCCTTCTCACCTGCAGCCCATCCCCTCATTAGTCCCTCACTATTTAGCTCCCTCACTTCCACTTGTCCTCTGTCAGATCGTCTTGTGTTCTCAGACCAAGCCCTTGAGCGGTCCACTGTGTGCTCATTGATTTGTTCTGTTTCGTTCCTGACAATACTCTAAGTGAAGCATCTTTATCAGTATTTTCTGTCTCCTGAGTCGTGTATTTGGGTCCACCCTGAATCCCGCCTTGACAAGTACTACCTTACTATGGGGCTTATTTACGCCATGCACCTTGCTTACCCACCAGCATTGCGTTAAATAAGTGTGAATCCTAAGTGTGAATTTCTTGACAGTGAATTTTTAGTTAAGAAAAACAAGAGTTTTTATAAAATGTAATGTTTTAGTTGTTGACAAAATAAAGGATTTGAATTGCATTGTGGCTGTGATTTGTGATTAACATTCATCAATAGAGTATTCAGAAAGTATATATAATTATAATAAGTGATATAATACAACTATAGTAATTGCAAATAAAAAAGTTTAATAAAATCTACTTTGCTCTAAATGATAGATTTTACATAATTTCATAACATTGAAATTCCTGTTTTTGAAAAAGTTAAGTAGACTTTACTTAATTAGCTAAATAAATATTACTTATGTTTAAGCATAATTAAGTAACAGTTACTTAGTATTTTCATGGTTATTTAGTCTAAAATTAAGTAAGTTATACTTAACCCTGTCTAGTAGGATTTACTCAATCCTTCAACAGTAAAAGTTACTTAGTTAGTGTTAGTGCAAATTGTTATGAGGATTTTATTAAGTAAATCCTACATTTCATTTTTTTGAGTGCAGGAAAAAGCAAGTAACAGTGACCTATTCCCCCATACAGCCGACGCAGAGCAGCGTTAGCGTTCACTGGGTGAACTCGTTGCCGCCTGAACAGGTTGAGCCGCAATGTCAATGTACGCGGAGGCTTGGAGGCGACGCGTGTTCACAAGTCCTTTAAGCCGTGGTTACGTTTCGGCAATGACCCCTCTGAGCGGTTCCCCCCAGGGGAACGCCGACAGCTCGCCCTAGTTCGCACCGTTAGCTAGGGGTCGCGGATCGCTGTCGACATCTCGAGAGCCGTTGAGAGGCATTTCAAATGCTCCCCATCTCGGACGCATCGTTCAGCAGATCAGAATTGAGTAGTGTTGAGTAGTGTTGAGGAATACTTCTTTGGTCCGACAACCGGACCCGGACCTGGACGACTGAGAGGGCCGTTCAAAATGACGACGGGGAAATTAATCAATTGAATAAAAAACAAGAACAATAAATATCTCTTTCTTTCTCTTTACAACCTCTAAAAGCAAAAGCAAGCAGGCAAAGAAAACAACACCGTGAAGTGAGCTCACACTCCCAGAGCTCCGGCGCAGTGCGTGACGTTGACCAATATCTTCTGGCTCATTTTAAGTAGAAGCTTTGCAGGAAAAAAATACAATCCAGACTATTCATAAAAATATGATATCAAACTCAAAAAGTAACTCATAGTGCGCCCCTTCCTCAAATTAGAGACATCATTTTTACCCCCTTATTGCATTTAGATTTACATTTAACAATGCTCAGTGGTAAGAGACATGTATCCAAGAAAAAACTGCAACTCTCCAGATATATCTCAGAAGGGGTTTATGTGATAAATACATTACCCAATACAAATGGTGGAAAAATTCGAATTTTGCATATGTACTTCGTATCGTAATTGCAAAGAGGGAGGGGCATATGATGGACGCAGCGAAGGGTTCGATAGAAAGAGGTTGATTCAGGAAGAGGGTGGTGGTCCCTGCCTTCTTCCCTTACCTACAGCAGTATTATTTGATCTTGGTTATCAGAGAACTTTAGTCACATCAAGCTTTCCTCCCACATAAAGCTCACAGTATGATTGAACTCACCTACAAAGAGGTGTCCAATCCTATTGTGCTCGTGAGTCGTGAGGTGTGATTTGGCCTTGTCATGTAAAGACTTAAGTCATGAAGTCCGCCAGTACGTCGATAAGGCCTCAGGGCCACGGCCACTTATATGGTCTTACCTTGCATACGTCTCAACACCTTTTCCTCCTTTACTCGTCCTCAATCCCCTAATGTTAGCGCTGTTATTTCCCCTGAGGCCCGGTGAGCCACGCACCGCTGCGGGAATGCATTAAACTCAAGAGTTGTTGACGCATGCTCAACGCAAAGCAATAACCTGTGCTGGGTCATTTCTTCCCCCCCCCCCCTCTTTCCTTTCATTTTTCCGAGGTCGAACAGAATTGCCTTTCAGTGCCAGTGTGATTATGTTTCGGTTTAACATGGGGATCATGAGAATTACACACATAAGTGTATTGCAGCATGCCTCCACGAGATTAAAAACAGCTGCGATGGGAGGGAGGAAGACACAAAGGACAAGAAGAAGGGAGGGAGGGAATCGTTCAGTGAGAAGATCGACATGCAGCTTTACCGCTTTAATAATATCTGGCCTTAAACCTTTTGAGGGTGAGTTGTATCTTGTAGGATTGCAATCATCCATCCTGTGTGGGTTACGTCTCCCGAATGCAACCGTGAATGCAAAACAGCGAGCATCGGGAAAGGTTCCGATTTATTCTCTCAATATTTTTGCCTCAAGTCTGTTGTCGAGAGCAAAATTTATACTAACAAGATGCTGACCTCTTTTCCCTGGCCAGCTGCTGCCACCTCCTAAACACTCCTGGCATGTCAGACATTGTATTCAGGGAAATAAGCTCCATTGTTTGTGTGTTACATGCTGTAAAGCACACACAGGAATCTGGCTGCTATTTGACGCCGCGATCTGTTTCTTGCACTTTGTCGTGGATCATCGATAAACTATGGGAAAAAGATGGAAATTGCCCTCTTGTTACCATACTGTGAGGCCCTGCCTGGAGGGAATCACTGGAAGACTGGAGGGCCGCCAGTGAGAGGAGGGAATCCTGGGTAAAATCCCACTCAAAAGGCATGAGCCACATCCTCTCTGGGCCTCAACAGAGACTAGCCAAATTAAATGGCTGGTGAAAATGGCCGTAAAAAACCCCTCACCCCCTTAATCTGATTTGGACTAATTTAATCATCAGCATCAGAAGTCGGGCGTTTTCAAGCCGCTGGCACAAGACGGTTCATTAAAAGCCACTGCTTCGTTACCCCAGCAACTCCAGGGGATCGATGTGTAATGTGCTTTTTGTTTATGGAGACGGAGGGAAAAGGGGAGGAGAGAGGACAAACTAATTGAGCTCTTCCAATTATTATTCAATAGTCTCGTGGCCCGTTTGATGCCGAGGAGCAGTGAGCTTCTACCTGTGAGCAATTACGGGCGCAATTCCATCTGAAAACTGTAATTGTTCACTCACAGGTAGCTCTGTGAGCGCTGACAGAGCGGTGTCACGAAGCCCCTTTCTTTACCTCCTTTCCTGTGTCGACAGCCTACACACTCTAATGGCTGCTATAATTGAATTTCACCGTCTTCGCGCTCACTCACAAGTAACCGTCTCGGCTGTTAGCGCCCGAGTCAAAATAAACATGCGCGGTAATTACAAGACAATCCGCTGTGTTTCCCCCATTCCCCTTTTTTAATTGCCCTTCTCTCTCCCTATTAATCCCTTCCTCCTCCTCCTCTTTCTCTGCCCTCCCTCCATCCCAGTCCGGCGCTCCTCACTATGCTGCATTTGAAGAATTAGCCGCGCTAACGCAGGCCCTAATTGGCTGTCACCGCGTGCTCAAGAATTGTGATGCCGCTTCCTCGATATAATCATGTTTACACACGCGCACCGGGCGCCAGACTGCTGGGCTCGTCTCTATCGAGCTTGTTTAGGTAGTAATTTACTGTAAAATTGGCTATGATAGTCAGTCACAGAGAGAGAGAGAGAGAGAGAGAGAGAGAGAGAGCTAGCTCAGCGTAAAATGGGTGTTGTGGAGACACAATGATTTCTTCCAGCTTGCAGGGTTTTTTGTGCAGTTCAATTGGGGGGGTGGGGGGGGTCAGACTATTGTATCAACCCGGTGATCCTCATTATCACTGTGTTATCTTCATCAGTTTAATCAAGTAAAACATAATAACTGTGAATTATAAAAAGTCAGAAATCACGCGAGATGAATTACAGAGTTCGAAACAGGCGACATAATCATTTTGTTTACTCTCGTTTTTACTCTGCTGCTACGATTTATCACACTAATTGGAGGAGATGAAACACAGTCATTTAGGAAAATGACAAATCGAGATGCTACTTGGAAAGAAAAAGAAAAACACACAAATAATTCATCCGTCGCTGCTCTCCCGTTGGGTGTAAAAGGTCCGGGTCCCCCCCCCCCCCCCCCCCCCCCCCCCCCGTCTCCTTCGCTCCTGACAGGAGAGGCAGCAGTTTTCCATAAGTGTCAGGAGTCTTTCAGATTAAAGGCATCTTCATTTGGGAGCGCCATGACCGCGGGGCAACACTCCCAGGAACACAGTCCTTATTTACCGGCCCTGTTAATTCCCATTCCCAGCACAGCGAGGGTTTGGGGGCCACTCCAGAAGTCTGCACACTGTGAAGTAGACCTGACATTTTTCTCCTCTAATTGTGTTTTCTTCTCTCCTTGCTGGATTGTGTGTGTGTGCGTGTGTGTGTGTTTGTTCATTTCACTTTGTGTGCGTGGCTGTGCAACAATAACTGTATTTCAATGCCCGTGTGTGTGTGTGTGTGTGTGTGCTGGCTTACTTATTCATCTCTCTATGTGTGTGTGTACAGCAACAGTGTGTATGTTTTTTTGCCAATTAGGCACTCAATGACAGGACATGTGGTGAAGCAGCTAGCTGGGCTATTCATGGATCAGCAGTTATGGGAGGACATTTTCCAAATACCAACTGTACACACACACACACACACACACACACACACACACAGTCATTTCATATGAAGCTGAACATAGTGACTCAGACAGCAGGATGCTGTCTATCAATGCATCATGTTGACACAGTCGTTCTGCTCTTGTGTCAAGTTCACTTGTTCCTTGGGATTCATTCACATTTCTCACTAGTTCATTTCTTTATTCACCGCGTTAACATTTCAACAAGGAGTTGCATAAGGGCTAGGTGTCACATTGTGTTGTAAAAAGATTAAAGGGGTTTAACTATTCATATATTGACTACATGTCCTACTTTGGTTTGACATCTAAACGTTTCTCTAACTGAAGAGCAAATACAAACGTATCCAGTTTGGTACTAAAACTGAAAAATACTAAGGTATTACTAATTTAAAATGTACAACTGTGATTTCTTAGGGGAGGTTTCTTGGGCACCCTAATTTGTTCCATGTGGCTTATCACATTTCTTACTGATGTCATCCAACAGAGCTGTGATGTGCATGAACTCGCTATCAATATAGAAATGTTACTTCTCCAGTATTCATGACCAACCACAGTTTAAAAACAGGTCGATTTCTGGCGATAAACAGACTACGACGGCTGTTCCTCTCTGCGTGTCCTAAAGTACAGAAAAGGTTCCAACTTTTCTTTTCAATCACTGGTAAACTGATCAAAGAGCTCCCCGGCCATGGCGTTGGACATTTTGTATGGAGAAAAGAGAAAAGGAGGAACAAGGAAGAGCAAGGAGGAAACCTGGCCCGGTGTTCCCAGTCTGAAGAGCCCAGTCTAAATGCTACTGCAGCATTACTGCCACACACACACACACACACACACACACTACCCACAGCGCTGGCTTCCACACGCCGTGCGGTCGATCCGGTCTGATTTGGTTGAATCGGTGAAGTAAAGCTTCCTTTGTGAAATGCTCCTGGTGTCATGGCCACTCGAACACGCGAGGGAGGAGATGAGCAGTCGTGAGGAGCAGAAGACAGAAGTCGCCCAAGAGGGGTGAAGTAAGAAAATGACTTGAATAATAATCAATCCTGTTCACCAAACGTCTTTTATACACAGGGTTTTTTCCTCTTATTTATTGGGGGTATTAAGCGATCCATGCGGTCCCGAGTGGACGCTGCGTTATAACGGTCACCCAGCGGACCGAGGGAGCACCACGGCACCTCCTCCTCGATCAATCATCTCCGTCCTCGTCTCCTGAAGCGAGGCCATATGGCGTCTCTACCTCTCTCCTCCCGCCCTGTTCCTGTGAAATGTCTCACCTCTGTCTTCTTTCTCTCTTCCCACCTTTCTCCTCTCCTCTCCCCTCGCCTCTATACCTCCTTCCTCTGTTTGATTTACTCCATCTCGATCCCTTTGTCTCAACTCTGCTCCTTTGACTCTCCCTTCATGTGCACACATCTGTGCACACACACACATCTGTGCACACACACACACACACACACACACATCTGTGCACACACACACACACATCTGTGTGCACCGATCTTTCAGAGGCCAGATCGGTGCACGGGCGAGAGCGTTGCCAGTTGGCCCCAGTGGGGTGTCTGCCTCCTTGTTTCTCTTTTTTCTCGCTTGCGTTCATCTGAGAGGACTAAAGCTCCTCACACCAACACCTCCGTTCTGAAGTCTTACAGCCTGAACACGGTACACTTCATCTCGGCCCTCCGCCCCTTCGACGTGAACGCAGCAGGAGTCTCGGCTCTGTGATCGGATACGTGTTACGTAAATGCTCTTTAGGGGGATGAAATGTACTTCTCAAGTTTACAGACATGTACCTTCTGGCTTTTAAATCAAATACTCTGGGTTTTATAACAAGCTTTGAAAGAGCTTCCCTCTAAAGCCACCGGACAAGGCAGACAATGCACGTGACTCAAATGCTAGGATCACACAAGTGAGGTGCAACAATACAGAAAGGTTCACAAAAAGGATCAAAAATACAATTTACACTGGATCATAGTTGCCCAACTATACTGTTAGTATTGCCTCTATTGAGAGACATGGGGGTTTAAAGGGGAAACAATCATACAACATGAATGAAAGCTTAAATGGGTTTCATATTTTGTTCTAGCCTCAGGTAGCCTCAGGTAGCCAGTCTTATGTAGTCAGTCTCGGGTAGCCTCATGTAGCCTCAGGTAGCCTCAGGTAACCTCAGGTAGCCAGTCTCATGTAGCCAGTCTTAGGTAGCCTCAGGTAGCCTCAGGTAGCCAGCCTTAGGTTAACTCATGTAGCCTCAGGTAACTACTTGTTTACTAAAAGCAGATTATTTAAACAGCTGTGGACTCCCTGAGAGCTGCTTCCTGCTCATCAGGTTTTTGACGACTGTAATTCTCTTTTTACCTGATTTAACTAATTGTCCTTTCAGCATTTACAAAGTGTCTAAAAGGCCAGATTCTGAGCAGAGACCAGTTCAGACCAGCATTGGTGGCACGGGGCATTTAGTTTGGACGTCTGCTTTCCCCTTGTGTATGTGATACTCCCACTGACTGTGAAGCCCTTTGTGACTGCAGTCTGAGAAAAGGTTCTTATTGATGAATTAAATGTCTGTTTTATGGCATTTTCAGCATTTCTTTGGAGACGTAAACACAGCCGACGCTCATCAGCAGTTCTGTGTGTGGTGCTATGGTTTCATCCCAGAGTTAGCTGACCAGACTTGGCATCTGTCCAAGCAACACACCTGCTGGATACCACAACACACATTAGTCTGATATGAGAGCCATTCACTGCAGCCCTCTTCTGCTCTCCTCCACACTCCACCATCCTCTCTCATCCCCTCTTTCCTCCTCTCATCGGCTAACCTCTCCCGCTGGAGTTTTCTCGCTGCCCTCGTGCTCACGTCCGCTCTCAGTCTCAAGACACTGTGTCTTTGACCTCTGACTTGTGACTCTGCTTTGACTCAGACCCCGTCGTCTCCCATTGCTTTGTGAAGCTTTGAGATTGTCATTTTGCCCGTCGCCATGTTGGATTTTAGTCTTGCTTTATGGTCTATTTTACTGTCTGTGGGACCATTATTTAAGAATTGAACACTGTGTTGTATTGAGAATGACTTGAAACTAGTGATTGAGACCATGAACTCATGTTTATACAGTCAGACTCCTTTTCACACCCAGAGGCGTCGCCCCCTGATGGCCATTAGGAAGAAAGCACTTCAGGCTTCTGTACGTCTCGTCAGTCGAAACACAGACATAGGATTAGGAGTGTCTTTTCTCTTATGGCTATCACAAACACAGTCCAGACCTCTGGAAGTAGTAAAGACGCTATAGTATTAATTAGCCCTCCAGAAGAAGTCTCAAAACTATTCCAGACAAATGGTTTCAAGCTGCATTTACTACCAGAGACGCAGTTCTGGGATCATGCCTATAGTCCTTTGGTCTTCTGATGCTGACGGTTGATAATATCGATATCTTGCTCAGTTGGTTCATCCAATCACCTCAAATCTCCGTGGCTCGACTGCAGCTTTGGACGGCCACAACTTTTTTTATTCTCTGCTGAAAGACGCAATTGATTCATTCATTCATACATTCATCCATCAACATATGCTTTAAATAATGTTTCCTTTCTTTTTTATTGTGTGTTCATGCTCAACATAAACCGGATCAGCCTCCACCCTAAAGCCAAACTCAAATGTCTTTGTGTAAGTAAAGAGGAACACATTGTTTTAGTTTTAGATATAAAGCCTCACACCAGAGTCTCTTCATCATTGCTGCAGCCACCCTCGTCCCCACCACTGAGGACCCCCCCCCCCACACACAACACAGAGACTGAGCAAGCTTCTCCTTCACACTGCTCTCGACGCACTCAGCCAAACACAGGAACACAGAACAGAGAGCCACGAAAAACACAGGTGAGAGTCCTCAAAACACCGTGCCACTCTCACAGCTACAGCCTCTGGTTTCAGTCCGCTGCCTCTGAATGCTCCTCACGTCCGGTCAGCTCTTCATCGGAGCTTTCTGCCAGCTCCTCAGTTACAGCGGCTGACAGACGGTTATTGATAATGTTACCTGCAAACTACCAAACCTCCACACCCAGCACCCTGTGGAGGGCTGGGAGCCAGTTGGATGAGACATTTCTAGATGAGCTAAGAATATCCAAGAGTGAATCGTGTATGATCGCAAAAGAGCTTAACCAGTCAAATCTCGCAGATGTAAGCAACACGACTTAAATACCTCTTGACTAAACTATACGGGAGATTTGAAACCAAATATAGTCAATGATGTGACACGTAGCCTTAAACGTAGAAGTCCATCCTCAGATAAACTCTGGATCCATGTGACGCCCGTTAGGTTGGGGAAAGAAGACAGGAAGTTTATCAGATACGTTTCCTCAGGTCCATCTTTCAAACTCTTTTAATACGCTTTACATGGTGTTTCCCAGAAGCACCGTGCACACACTGAAATGATCGCAGATTGACGAGCTCCTCCCACCTCCTCCCACCTGCTCCCACCTCCTCGTAGGAACCTGTGAGTGTCTGCAAAAACTACAGCTTGTATTTTACTTAGTTTTTTTTGTTTTTTGTTACTACATGGTTTTTGTCACACTGCGGTGAAGTTGTTGGGTTGTTTAATGTTGCTGCGTGTTGTTGTTCTGTCATTTCCTGTTTTATTCAGATCATTTGCCCTTCCTCATGTGTCACCGGTCTGATTGTCTCCCCTGATCCTTGATTGTTTCCACCTGTTCCCCATTGCCCTCAGGTGCTTATAGTCTGCGTCTTCCCTCTGCCCTGTGCCAGTGTGTTTGTTTTCCGTCCGTCAGATCGAGCCATCGCTCTAGTCTTGCCACGTCAACCACGCCTTGTAGACCGAGCCTTTGTTTATTTGTTTCGTTGGATTCCTCCTGGAGAGTGATTATGATTTCGTAAGTTTAGTAGCGTGGATTTAGTTCATTAGATATGTTTTCTTAGTCTGTCTTTTCAAAATAAAGACCGTTATCCCTGGTACCCCCTGCACCTGTGTCCTGTTCTCTGCCTGGGCGTGACAGTTTTATTCTAAACACTGATATTCAGTGATGTTTGAATGTAAATTCAGTGACACACACACACACACAGATGATAAGCTCAATTGTTCTACCAGTTCCTTTTGACATTTTGCTCCTCTCTTCTCGTCGCCTCGCCTAATTTATTCATCTCGGCTGACAGAAATTACATCTTCATTTTCTGGTTCAGTACTGTCTTTTTGTCCCTTTTACTGACGGTGCTGGATACTGTCTGTGACAGTGTAGTTCTAATACATGTTCTAAGAGGAAGTATATCATGCAAAGTAACATTTGCTGAGCCTAAATGTTCCGATGACTGTGGTGTTGCCGGGGAATTGTTGGTTTTATGAAAAAATAGTAAACAGTAAATGTGTGTAATCTTGTCCTAAAATGGGCTTTCCATTAAATAACTGAATACTGATGCATCCAAAAGTTTTGTCTCGTGTCATGATTGTGCCGATGTACACACACACAAACACACTCACTCACTCACTCACTCACCACAGCCACAGCTGTCTCTTTTCTTGTGCATTCACGTTTTGCTAAAAATCTGTTCACCACGATGTTTCCAGACCATTTATCAATAATCATTATCTTTAATCATTTGTGGTGTGCAAGGTGCTAGTGGAACACACACATATCCAACGTGTGGCAGTGTGTGTTGAGTTTTTACAGCCACGTCTTGTCTGAATAGGTGTGTGTGTGTGTGTGTGTGTGTGTGTGTGTGTGTGTGTGTGTGTGTGTGTGTGTGTGTGTGTGATGGAGGTGTGTGAGAGGTGCAGGAAGTCAATCAGCATGCGGCTCTGTCTGAATTTTTTAATCATTAAAAACAAACACGACTGGAAAGCTGTCAGTGTTCATTATTGTTTTTTCTTTGCTCGCCATCTGTAACTCTGTGCTCGGCTCGCTCACCTGAACTCCCCCATCGCCTGGGCTCATAACACCGAGTCAACACGCCCTCACCGAAGGGCCAATATGTCACACGTGTCCGTTCCCTCCGAAAAATCATATAGTACCTGCCAATGTATTTAATCAAACCCAGTGATGTCTCTTTTCTCTCTCTCACGTGAATATAAAATATAATGAAATATCCATATGAGAAATCTGTTCATGACAATAGAGAAGACGCACAGTCGGCTGTTACTGACGTGCTGCTGCAGTAACTTCTGCTAGTTGATAAATATGCAACATTAATGTTGTACGGAAATATTGGCGCTAAAGTAAAATCCTGGACACATGAGCGCATGGTTGCCATTGTTGTCTACGGTCAGCTGTGTGTCTCTCACATGAAATATGGCTTTATGCGCATGAGTTTGTTAGTTGTTGAGTAGTTAAACAATTTATGAATGAAGGTACATTTTATTTCAAACCCAGATTTGTACGTTTGCTGAATATATATATATATATATATATATATATATATATATATATATATATATATATATATATAGTTATATAAATATATTAATTCAGGAAATTCTAAATCAACATTTAAGGAATTTGGTGTCACATGATTTAAAATGGTGGAGATCCAGTCACCATTTGTGTGAGTGTGTTTGACCTAAAGATTGGGTGGGTTGGGCGGAAGTCAAAGGTCAAATCTCAACGGGACCAAATAATTGCTTGTCTGTTTTTTATTCACTCTCGAGTCTCAACATCCGCCCGACTCACTCTCTCTCTCTCTCTCTCTCCCGGTCTGTCTTGTTGTCTCTCTTCCTGCCCTCATGGAGTGAAAGGGCAGTGGGGCCAAAGTGTGTATGGCAGCAGTAAGTGTGTGTGTGTGTGTGTGTGTGTGTGTGTGTGTGTGTGTGTGTGTGTGTGTGTGTGTGTGGTCTTGGCAACTGTAAATAAGTGTGAGCACATTTTCATAGAGCTGAAAATATAATGCTGCATCAGACCCAACTGTCAGCTTTCTCATGACATTGAGACAGGAGAGGAGAGGAGAGGAGGAGAGGAGAGGAGGAGAGGAAGGAGAGGAGAGAGGAGGAGGAGAGGAGGAGAGGAGAGGAGAGGAGGAGAGGAGAGGAGAGGAGGAGAGGAGAGGAGAGGAGGAGGAGAGGAGAGGAGAGGAGAGGAGGAGAGACATGGGCTACACACACTCCTACTTTCTTTGCTATGCGCTGACCTGCCATCGTGTATTTACATTATCAGCACAATGGCTACTTAAACATGACAATTTTCATTTGTGTTTTAGAAATAATGCTTGCAAAGAAATTGCTGTGTTGGTTGAAATATATTACTGTGTATTACCATTATCAGCTAAATTGTTGGTAAAACGAGAGAGAAAGAGAGAGAGAGAGCGAGAGACTAATTGATTGAAATTAGAGAGAGAAATATAAAGAGATGCAGCGTATAGTGATTGAGGAAAGATCTGTGAAGGAGACAATAAGAAGAAAGAGAAGGAAAGAGAGAAAGAAAGCCCCCCCCCCCCCCCGACACACACACACACACAACTCAACACACCTGGGCCGTGTGTGTTTCTCTCAGAACTGACGCCAACGTTAATAAAATAAAGCGCCAGGCGGGAGGAAAGTAGGTTTAAGAAAAATAAAAGTACCATTTAAATTTTATTGATTTCATCAGAGCAAATAAATAAGAAAACAGTAGATAAATTGATATGATCGATTTATGAATTATAATAATAATAATATTAAACAAATAAAATTCATTTTTAGCTGTAAGTTTTTTTATACAAGTAGTATAGTTTCAGCTTTTTAACCACAACTTGGTTCAAAACAAAAACAAGAAGCATTCTTTGAATCAGAAGAGCAGAACAGCCTCAGATCTCCAAACACAATCACTTAATAGGTTTCTCAGAGAATACTTTTTTATATATATAACATTGACGTACGGAAATACAGATATTATAGTCATCAACCAGATTCAGTATTATCATTATTATCATCATAATACCAGTAGAATAGAAATGGTGGCTTAGATTTATATATATTTAAATATCCATGTGTATATGTACTGTGTATATATATATATATATATATATATATATATATATATATATATATATATATATATATATATATATATATATATATATGTATATATATTTATACATATATATTTATAATATCTAGAGTTCGTGGTTGTTAGTTGGTTTCAGTGTCCGACATTAAAGAAAAGCGAGGAAGGATCCGTGCTGGGAGGCGAACGAGGACAGCAGCAGATAAAGTACAGACACCAGGAGGATGGAGGAAGATGATGAGGAAGAGGAGAGAGGGAAACAACCATGGAAGAGGATGGGTCAAGTGGAGAGGGGCAGAAATCTGAATTTTGGAACAGACCAATATGGGGAGGGGGGGGGGAATTCAAATGCATGTGAGGCTGCTAGGGCGATAATAAGAAAAACAAACCGTGATGGAGGACGGTACGGCGATATGTTGTGTGAGGGTCACGCGATGAACTGATGAGCTGCAGGACGGGCTTTATTTATCAAGTAACAGGCTGCATGATGTTCTCCTGCTGTAACCTTTACCAAACGAGTGCTTTTGGAAAGTAAGTTTCCCGATAGACATACCCCCCACCCCTTCCCCCCCCACACACACACACGCAGAAACGTAACCTGCTGCCTGCATTATGAGTGAGAGGCGTTGTATGTGTACATAAGTGCTGTGGCGGAAGACTTTGACGCCAGACAAGAAGGACACCGTCTCGGGATCAGAGTGTTTTTAAAGCCAATCATTATTATGATGATAACTAGGGACAGAGTGTCTACTGTAGAATACAAAATAAAACATCTAGTTTGGCTTGAGGGTGGAGGCTGATCCGGTTTATGTTGAGCATGAACACACAATAAAAAAAAAGGAAACATTCTTCAAAGCGTATGTTGACGGATGAATGAATGAATTTGGAGGAGGGGGGGGGGGTCGGGCTCTGGAACACATAAATGAATCAATTGCGTCTTTCAGCAGAGAATAAAAAAAGTTGTGGCCGTCCAAAGCTGCAGTCGAGCCACGGAGTAATACACTGGGAGGGAAAAGGACGGATGAAAAGACGGATGAAAGGAGGACGGGAAGTGAAGAAGCTCCCACGGACTCCCACGTAGTGGCCTCATCCTCTTCCTCTCGTTCCACCATCGCTTCATCTCTCTAACACCTCTCAGAGTCTGTCGTCACGTTCCCTCTTCTTTCTCCTTCTCTTCCGACGTCTCGTTCACATCCCGTCTTCTCTCTTCCCCCGTCACGCTTTCCGTCTTTCCACCAGCACCCTCTGCTCCTCCCCTTTCTCGACCCCCCCGCTCCCTCTCTTTACACGGGGAACACCAGGAAGCCGGAGAAGGTGGAGTATTTCCATCCTCCCATGAGGTTCCCTCTCTCCAGCTTGAGGTAGGCCCGGTCTCCCTTCTCCATCTGGATCAGAACCCCGTTGCTCGCCGCCTCGCGCGTCACGTCCTGGTCGCCGGCGAAGGCCGAAATCACCGGCCAGCCGTTGTGCATCAGGCTCACCTGCATGAGGCGGAGAGGACAGACACGGAGTGAGAAGACACACTTTCCCAGCCGCACACACGGGGAGCGGAGGCACATCTTTAGTCAGGAGATGTTTTTAAAAGAGTGCAAAATGTGATGAAGAAAAAAGCAGCGACATCAGAATATGACACGTGGAGCAGCACATCAGACACATGGAGGGGGCTTCCTTAATTTATTCTCTCACATCACCACTGTGAGAAGGTTTAACAATGACCTAGAGGCACATTCACATGGAGGAAACGGCTGTTCTGAGTCAGTGATGTCATCCTGCCATTTACATTACGGCTTCCTTTCCCTTTCGAGAAGCGGCGGTTGAAGATCGTCAGAAAGCATCAAACTGTTTCTGGGGAATCGAGATGTTTCTGGACCAGAAGACCAGAGAGCATCAAACCTGCATCAAACCTGCTCTTTTAATTGTGTCCATCCTTTGAACTGTTTCTAATGTGTTGTACGGAGACCTTGAGTGTCTTGAAAGGCGCCTAATAAAATAATTATATTACTATTATTATTAGTATTATTATTATTGTTATTATTATTATTATTATTATTATTATTATTATTATTATTATTATTATTATTATTATTATCATTATTATTATTATTATTATTAAATTATTAAACCCACGGAACATTCACACTGAGAGGAACACGTTCAATATGTGTGTGTGTGTGTGTGTGTGTGTGTGTGAATGCAGTCCGTTTGCCATTTGCCCAGACAACATTATTACTTCCTAAACCAGAACAAATGGATGCTGAAAGACATGAAGTCGTGGTCAGGCTTCGGCCCAGAACCACTCGGTAAAGTTTAAGAGGAAACATAAGGGAAAGATCAAAGTCATCTCCGTGGGGTGAAGGAGGACTAAAGTCACCGCGTAGCGTGGGATGATTAGCGGAGCTCGTCGCCATGGCTCTGATAATAATACGGTGTTGTGCTGCTTGCTGTGTGTTTATCTAGATTTCAGAGCCGCCCCCCCCCCCACACACACACACACAGACACACGCACGCACACACACACACACACACACACACACACACACACACACACACACACACACACACACTGACTCCTCCGGTCATTAGCGGTCCTCCTTTGTGTTTTGGCGCAGCTGGTTTTCACACCTGATGGGAACTATAGGCCGATCCACAGAAGCGTTTCTCAAGACCCCCTTCTGAAGGCGAGGTACTCAATGTTCACATCATGAACGTTGGCTTAGCCCCGGCCCCCCAGGGGTTGTACAACCATCAACGCCCTAACGACTGTATGAGAGGGCTTTGAGTTGGTTGGACTGCAGTTTTGAAGTCTTGAATTTGGCATTTTCACTGTAGCCATCTTGGATCCAGCAGTGACATGAGAGGGCGGAGCTAAGTGAAGCCAACATGAACACGACCGGATCATCACACGCGCCTCCATCGCCCGCTTCACTCTAAACGCCCTCATCATTTATTGAAGGACACATCCTCACCTTTACATTATTTAAGCAGTATGCAGTTGTTGTTTTTCAAGTTACATTTATTGAAGGACACATCCTCACCTTTACATTATTCAAGCAGTATGCAGTTGTTGTTTTTCAAGTTACGTCTTCCCACAATTCAGTTCAGGCAGAAATTCACATCTGGGCTCCGAATATATGAATATATCTTATATATGTGTTCTACCGGCTAATTCTATTCTAAGTAATTGTAAAAGTGCTGCTAAGTGATGGAGCACAGTCATAAACAGCCCATAATTATACACTTATCCACCTCGTTGTACCTGATGGTCAGAAGAGCAGGAGAAGGTGTGTGTGTGTGTGTGTGTGTGTGTGTGTGTGTGTGTGTGTGTGTGCGTGTGTGTGTGTGTGTGTGTGTGTGTGTGTGTGCGTGCGTGTGTGTGTGTGTGTGTGTGTGTGTGTGCAAGATATGGAGAGCCTGTCAGAGTCAAGAGCTCTCTTGGCCCAGCACTCCGCTTAATAACCAACTGAAGATAGCAACTCAGATTGGTTGTGAGTGTGTGTGTGTGTGTGTGTGCATGTGTTTAGTTGTGTGTGTATGTGTATGCATGTGTGTAGTTGTGTGTGCGTCTATCTGAACAGCCCTCTGTGAATTTGATGAAAAACTCTCAATCTATGTTTTTTAAATGCTCAGGTTGCAACATGTTACGCATAAGATGGACGTGGTGACTGAAGGCCGCCTCAGGTTTCTTAAAGCGGAGTGTGTTTTATACGCCGCTACGTATCGACTATGCATGCGCAGCACGCCGTTTATACGCAGCAGGTCGTGTGCGGCGCGAGGCCGAGGAGGTGCCACCCGCATGAGGAAGTGGAGCTGTGTTTGTCTGCGTGACCTGAAGCGAGGCTCTGAACACGGCTCACACTGCGGGGACCGCAACGCTCCTCGTGCGCATGTTTATTCAACTTCCACTTTTCACTTTGACAGTTTTTTACTCCCTCTCTTCCGACCCATTTTCCTCTCTCGTCCCTCTGCAGGCACGGCCTCTCAACCCGTGGCATCAAACACTCCTCACAGCCGAGCAGGGGTCACCGACGGCAACCAGACTGTAGTGACTTTAAGGAGGGGGACTGAAGGCATCCCTCTCTACTGAACACGTGGACCATCTTGATGAAGCAGCTGCGGTGTAAATAAGGGGTTTAAATGAATTGGTTTTACCACCTGTTCCTATATATTGCAGGGATGCACAATATTGATCCCTTTGCAGATAACCGATAATTTCCCTGGACAGTTCAGCTGATAATGAGACCACTAAACCCAGCAGTAGCACCCTGTGTCCAGTAACCAGCGCCGGGCGCAGATATTTAATGCAACTGCAGTAATGAGTGAAGGCGTCTTACAGTAAAAACACTTCATCAGGATCCATCTTGATTGCATCTTGAAGGAGACGCGTGCCGAGTGTCAGCCGTCATCAATAACAGCAGGCCTCGCTCCAGATGTGCTCTCTCCAAACATCTGCAGTGATGCTGGATGACAGCTACATGAGTACAGCTGGAGCTACTAAACACACACCATGTGCACAAGCTTCTGGTTTACAACAACATCCACCTTCCCTCATGCAGACAGACAGGCAGACAGACAGACAGACAGGCGCTCTGAACATACCAAGCGCTTCCTCCATCACACGACAAGCTGAGCGCTGTGTTTACGATGTGGACGACACTGAAGACAACATGGACATGTAGATATGCAACCAGAGCTTCACTCTCATGCATGGATGGATGGATAGACAGACAGAGAGAGACAGACATACAGACAGACTGAGAGACAGACAGACAGACAGAGACAGACAGAGAGACAGACAGACAGAGAGACTGAGAGACAGAGAGACAGAGAGACTGAGCGACAGACAGAGAGAGAGTCAGAGAGACAGACATTTGGGAATTTCTGGTAGGAAAATAAGCAAGTCAAATTATTGTCCCCTTGTCTTCACACACACACACACACACACACACACACACACACACACACACACACACACACACACACATAACATGTCAACTAGATCCACACATATTTGTTCCCACCTCTATACACACATGCGCACGGACACACACACACACACTCGCGAGCACGCCAGGACTTTATGTACCATTTCATTTAAAAGATACAAACGGTTGTCTGCTTGTCTACACACACACACACACACACACACACACACACACACACTGAGACACACCGGGTCAGCGTGGGGCATGTGCCAGTGATGTATAGCTCAAATAAAGCTGTGACAGTGACTTTTGAAAGGATGAGACCGATGTGTCACCACACACACAACAAACTGTCTCTCTTTCTTTCTCTTCTAAACACACACAACACCACACACACACACACACACACACACACACACACACACACACACACACACACATACTCTCTCTCACACACTGTCAACTACACTCTTACAATTGCCAACCATAAATATGAAAGCAGGATAATGGGGCTGCGCATCGTGTCAGGCGTCGATCAATCTGCAGTCATTAATGCATAAGCACCAAATATCTGTCTGAGTAACAGAGAGAGAGAGAGAGAGGGAGAGGGAGGGAGAGGGAGGGAGCGAGAGGGTGAAAGATAAAAAAGAGGGAAAGAGACACAGAGGAAGAGAAGATTGAAAGAAAGATCTGGCTCTCCTCACGTAAATAGAGATGTGTCGAGGTCTGAGCGGCGCGATGACATCCTGTTATTGCATCATCATTTCTATTATTTCCTTTTCGATTCCTCCCTTTTTTCCCTCAACTGGAGATCTCTTTTCCCTCTTTTCCGATGTTCTCTCCCGTCACAGACTGGAGCGCAGACAGACGGCGGCGACGGGCCGACGTCGTGGTGCGTCCGTCCGTCTGGGTGTTTCTGAAGGTCGGAGCAAGAGCTCCTCCGAGGTCGTTGGGGAGGCGGGGATGACGGTGACCGCGGAGCGTAGGCCGGGTAGACGATGTTTATTATGAACTCCTGGAAACTAACCCGGCTCCCCTTGATCACCCCGTTGTATTCATGTTGGACAACAATAGATTTTCACCTTCTTCATGTCAAAATTAAATTCAGATTATTTTGTATAGCCCAATATCAAACATTCTCCTCAGAGGGCTTTACAATCTGTCCACATACAACATCCCTGACCTTTGACCTCACATCGGATCAGAACCCCCCCCCCAAAAAAAATAAAATAATTGAGAGCAACAGAGGAGGATCCCTCTCCAGGATGGACAGAACGATGGATGTCATGTGACCAGAAAAGTGTGTTCATTGTGATGCGTCGGTGTGTGATCAGGGTCGCTCTAACGCTCTATTCTGCATGCTGATTGCTTTCAATGAATGTTGTGGAAACAATGTGATGTTAAAATGCTAAAGTGATACGACCCTCATCGAGCCACCCGCTGTGGACCTCCAATGTGGACACTCATCATTCCTGGTAGCACGCTTTGCATTCTGGGAGGAGCAAATATAGAATGGCTGCTGTGCAGGAGACTTTATGGAGGTCGACTCTGCATCTATTCAGTTCTTATGTTTTGAGATGTCTGTTCCTTGTCGGCATTTAACATGGAATAATGCTTCAATATCCTAAATGCATACACTAATGGGATGTGTGTGTGTGTGTGTGTGTGTGTGTGTGTGTGTGTGTGTGTGTGTGTGTGTGTGTGTGTGCAGTGTATCCGCCAGTTTAAAGCAGTGGTTCTCAAAGTGTTAAGCGCGACCCTCGTGTGGGCCGGCGAGGTATTACAGGTGGGGCACGGGGGCGGAGAACTTCACATATTACAAAAAGTATGTGTAAATATTTACGATACGGTGATGGAGTTAACAGGTTCTCGGGATCGCAACGTCCCCGATGGAGCTCAGACCCCGGAGGAAGGAGGGTTGGACCGATGCCATCAGCGTGGTCATTTCATAAATACAAGGTCCCTGAAAGCACCACGTGTTCATTCTGAGGAGACGGGGCCTTCAGCTGCTCACAGGAAGCTATACATTTTGGAGTCAAATTTCTTAATTCAATTATAATTATTAAGTTTGAATAATTTCTGATGACATCGGACTATCTCAGAGGCATGTATGGAAAGCTGAATGAATTAAATGTTCTTCTTCCAGGCCGAGAGCAGCTTCTTCTTCCTCAGCTTCAGACGCATCATGTTTCACTGAAGCCGAGATGATCAGGACACTCGATCAAGATTATCGATTCCTTTGGGAATCTGAGTGAATTTGAACTATTACTGATCAAACTTGATGGCTAACACATATCTGCACACATTTAGTTTTTTCTTTATTCCAATATTTTTAAAAGCACAAATAATAGAGAAGTCCCATAAATATGTTATTTCAATGAAAATCCAGCGTGGACCATTTAGTTACATTTTGTTAGGGCAGGAACATTTTTGGAGCGCGACAGACAAAGTTTGAGAGCCGCTGGATTAAAGGATCCTCGAGTGTCGACACAGGAAGTCTCTGAAAACGATCCGACTGATTCTCAGAGTTCATTTGAAAAGGAATAAAGTTGGTGCTGGTAGGACACGTGTGTAGGTCGGGGAAGACATGCTGACCCGTCGCAGGAGGAGCAGCCCGGGAGTGGGTCAACAATGGAGCGCTGCTCTAGCTCAGTGCTATTGTTCACCCCGTCACGGCTCACGGGACACTTGAATGGAACAAAGCCATTGTTCACATTCTGGGTGAGACCTGTGTGGAAAGGTCAATTGTGGAAGATAAATCATGTTTATGAAGATAGTGGTGAAACCACATGAGGCACCGTGTGTAATTTAATCATATTATTGTGACCTTTAGAGTGTCTCTCAACAATCAATGTATTGGAATTTCTTTCTGTTTTATGAGCTTTTCGTTGATATTGCGTGAGCTTTGAATTAGCTGGCCCTTTGGTGTTCTCCTTTTGCGTCACGCTGCCCAGAGGGAAGGGAGGACCAGAGCGAGGCCGGCAGCGCCTGGGAGGGTTTCTAGAGGGAGAGTCCAGAAATACAACGCTGTGGTCCAAACACAACGAGTTCCTCACAGCAGCTTAAACAAATGAAAGGATGCAATGGGATGGAGCCGACTAAAGGTCGGGGCATTAAAGACCAGAGCTCAACTTATAAACTTATAAATATCAGCAGATCCAAATTCCTAGAGGAATGAATTCCTTTATGCTGAAAGCTGAGGGAGGCCGACCCCGATCCAACCACGCCGACCCCGATCCAACCACGCCGACCCCGGAGACCAACGGAGACTCTGAGGCCGTCTGACAGAGCGAGACCCGACGACCAATGAAAGACAGGTTTGGCCGTGGTGGACGATCTATCGATGCTCGACTGGGGCACACGGAACCACTAAAGCAGAGTTCCCTCGGCCCAAAAATACACACAATTGTATTGTATATAGTATTTACAATCATGTCCAATATATCTGACCAGAAAACACTGAAAAAACATATGAAGGCAGCACGACGCGTAGTGCTTTGTAGTTCTTTGTAGTTCTTTGTAGTTCTTTGTTATTTCTTTGTAGTTCTTTGTTATTTCTTTGTAGTTCTTTGTTATTTCTTTGTAGTTCTTTGTTATTTCTTTTCAGTTCTTTGTTATTTCTTTGTAGTTCTTTGTTATTTTTTTCAAGCAAGAGGTTCAGCTACCACGATGGCTGAACTGAGACACTCAGACCAGAGGTGGACTTGTGATCACTTATAGATGAGCAACAATCAGACATTCTGGTGATCACTAAATCATGCTGTTTAATGGTTTCCTCTGGGTACTGCTCATTGATACGGTCTCTCCATCAGAACTGCAGACGTTCGGCTCGGTCTCAGCAGCCTGGCTGACGGGCTGTGCTTACAACCGAGTTCAAACAACTAAATAATGAATGTGAATCAGGCATTTAAGTCGGTCTGAAATGTGTTTCCGTATCCCACCAGGAAACAGACGAAGAAGAAGAAGTAGAGGTCGTGGATCCGTAAACACATCCTGGACCATCGCCGTTCAACACAGTGTCGCCAGCGCCCCTCCTCCTGAGCCACGTATCGTATTGCTTTAGGATGAAACGTTTAACAAGAATTTCAGTAATCATCATATTGTTGATGTTCAGACACATCTGAAGTGATTAGGATAAACATTGCTTTAAGCCAAAAGAGCAGATGGCGGGAAATCTGACTGTCTCCACTCCGCATGACTCACTTGTGTCGGATCTTTCTAATAATCTCATTCAATTAAAAGGCAATTAATATTCAGACTGTTCTCTCTCTCTTTCTACCTTTCTCTCTCTGCCTTTCTCTCTCTACCTCTCTCTCTCTTTCTCTCCCTCCTCTTCTCTTTCACACATGAGCACAAACCCGAGCAGCTTTCTGAAATGTTCTGCCAAACTGAAGGAGAATGAGCAGAGGTCCATTGGATGAAGATAGAACCAAACGTGTGGCTGGTTCTGTGTGTTACTATGCAAATGTGTGTGTGTGTTTGTGTGTGTTTGTGTGTGTGTGTGTGTGTGTGTGTGTGTGCAGACAATGCCATAAATGGTAAAAACAGAAGTGTAGAGGCTTCATCTCTGGCGGTGTTTGCCTTTCTACGACTCAAACTCATCGGCTCAGGTCGATTGCCTCATTTGAATTCGATGTGGAACTTGATCTGAATGAGGTGCCTGGACAACGAGGGATTCCCATGGACGAGTCACCACGTTGGTGGCCCCCCAAATTAATCCACTGAAACGAAAAGCCGCTTGTGGAATACTTTTCCAAAAAAGTAACCCAAAATAATGAGTCGTGCTTCCTCGCTTCTTAATGAACATCGATGCATATCACTCAACGGCTGAATGTAAATATAAAGAGCATAAATCCATCCAGATTATAAAGGGTGTGCGTATCCTTGTGAGACACTGTTGTTGAGGGGTTTTGCTATTGGAGTGGCAAAACAGGAAACATGGAGACAACCCCCCCACATGACGGCGTGGCCGTGCTCAGCAGCTCAGTAATTTGAGCGGCTGGTGTGTGTGGGACCTGACGACTCCCACAATAAACCGTCTGGCCAGTTAAAAACCGTCTCCGACCGTCCCGTCTGCTCCTGCCGCGCTGCTCTGCCACCATTTCAGAGACAAGACGGCATCAGGACTGATGAGGTCGTTATTTATGTGGCTCCGACTGTTCTTTTCATTCTCTGACCGCTGTCAGAGACAGAAGCAGAAGACCGGCGGCCGTTATATTTTGTATTTGTCACAGCGCAGTCGGCGCTGGCTGCAGCACATCGGGAGAGTAGTGACACATTGTTGCTCTTTCTTTCAACTCACACGTTTCCCTTTGGGGATCGGTCTTAAAAGCCACGTGATGGTTACGGACACGGCTGGAAACCCACTTTAAAGTGACCGGAGAGCCCCGTGTCCTGAAGTCACATGAAACAGACGAGACATGGAGATGGGTGAGAAGCCGATGATCTTAGACCATTCAAATGAAATCGCTCTGATTCGGTAAAACATGCATGATCTCACAGCCGTTCACTCGCTTCTGATTTACAGTCACGAGTTACTAAACAATGAAGCCGCGTTTTAAAACCAGTCGACCGCGTCGCGTCATGATGCTCGTCCCGGTCGACAGACGTGATTACAGCTAACCTTGTTGGTCTTTTTCCAGAGCAGAAACAGGAAACTGTTCCTCTCGACTACAATAATTACTCATTGTAAGATCCGTGGACATGACTTCCATCCTTCCTGCTGACCTCTGATATCGCCTTTTTTTGTTTAGGGTTATAAGATGAGGGCATTGTGCAGACCTCGCCCGGCTTTTGTCATCACATCCTTGTTATTTATTGGTTTTATGGTGTGTTTTTTATTTCATTTGATGTTTTATTTATTCCAGATATTTTCATCATTGATCTTGTGTGGCACATGATGTTCCCATTAGCGCAGTAGTAACGGTTTAACTAATCTTATTGATACTTCAACATAAAGAATCTGCCTCGTGCTGAAAGGCCGTTTATGAGCTCCGCCGGCGTTCAGCCCGTTGGCAGAGGGAGCTACTGGGGAGTCAGACTGTATTAAATAAACTGTTTGAGGATATTTAAGGACGTCTAGAAGGGATGTGCAGTTTCCTCCCTGTGGTTCTACACACGTATCAATCTTTAAGAAGTGTACGTGTCTTTAAAACAGAATGTGCCAACACTTTAATGAAGCGGTGCTTTGTGACAGCACTACATCCGATCAGTCACACAACATTCATTATAGATTATATAAAGACATTTAACTACTTAGCAATTCACTTCCAAGTGTCTAGCTTTTTACGTTTCTATGCTGTGAAAATATATATCTACAAAAACTAATATAGTCTGTATTTAATTTAGTCGTTTAGTTAACAGTACATCTCATTCTTCACATGGTTACTGCTGCAAAGCAAACGCTGTAGACATGCAGACGGCCGCAACCACGATGTATTCCTCCTTCTCTGGCCCGATAAAACGAACAAACGCATAATGATGACTGCAACCGGGAGGAAATGACACTCTCACCAATTACACTTAGACACACATTTGATGTCAGCATGGTATAATGGAAGGAAATTGAAATGCTCTGAGAGCAGCGTGGGAGCAGCGACTCTGTCCCCGCCTGAGCGGGGCGCTTACCAGGGGAAGCATGTCCTGGATGCACTGCGTGGCATATAAAAAGCGGAGCGTGTTTGCTAACTCTCAGGAGTGAAATGCCGCATTACAACAACATCGACCCCGGTGACCTCAGCCGGAGAATAGAAATGTGTGCATTGGAAAGCAAAGCACTAACATGGACTCGTACTGGATGAGCTGAGAGGATTACGCTCCGGGGCAGACCCCGGGTCCAAATGTAAGAGCAGGTATTGTAACCCAGAGAGCATCGCGTTAGAGGCAAACTCTCACAGCTGGACGCCTCCAGGTGTCCCCCCCTGACACAGAGACACCTCATGCACACACATCACGGGGCGTGTTAGGTATCCAGGGCTCCGTGTGGTGCGTCCACCCCTCCACAGCTGCTGGGACCCCAGGATTCACGAATGCCTCCTCTGAATTCCAAATACTTATCCTAAAATACCATTTAGTCCCACGACAAAACCACAGGAACCGGCTGTGAACGGGATGCTCCCACTCACTTGTCCAGTCCTTGCTCTTCATTATCTGTGTTCAGACATTTGGATCCAGGGCTTTAAGGGCTTAATTAATCAATATCAAGATCAACAGTCTGGCTGTTTTGTAGGTCTAATACCTCAAATGCACCTCCGATACACAGCATTAGGGCCTTCAGAGTAAAAGACCAGCGTGCGACTTTAAAGCCGTCCATCCACAGAGCCCCTCAGAGTCGTGATATCCTCCGAGTGCCTCCTCTGTGTGTCTTCCAGCGAGCTCTCTGTTCCGAGCGTCGGGTACAAGGTGTTCACGGAGGGATTTATAATTCATTTGTTTCAATGTGATGTCAAAGTTAGAGCAGTGGTGCATGCAGGTGATGTCACTTTCTGCACCAGGAACGAAATTTGGTTTATTTGTACAGCCCATTTTCACAAATTACTAATTTGTCTCAGAGACCTTCGACATGTGTGTGGAAGGTGATTGTCAGAAATGATGCGTCTGAGTTACCCTTTAGTGGAAGTTCATGGGAGGCATTATGGGTAATGTGAAGGGTGCTGTTTAGATCACAGGACGGGCTGGATTTAATCTGCAATATTTCTATTTAATTGCTGGGCATAAAGCAAACAGCAGTTTTTTAGACACGTCTGTTCTCTCACCATCACAGGTGGATGGACAGATCCGTGCACAGGAAAGGGCTGAAGAGAGATGGAACGACATGTTTCTCCTCCTTTATACATCCACTGATCAATAGCTACTCATGATCTCTCTCTCTCTCTCTCTCTCTCTCTCTCTCCACGGCCTGGACCTTCTATTTCTCGACCCTTCCTGTCATTCCTGTTCTTATCCGTCATATCCCTCTTTTTTCTCTGTTTTCGTTATGGTTCCTCCCTTTGGCTTTTTCCGATAATTTGCCTTCCCATTTCCTCTCCCATCTCACTTCCTTCCCCCGTGTCCCTGGTTTCACATTGACTTTCCTGCGTTCCCCTCCATCCCTCCCCATTCTCCCTCCCGCTCTCCTTTCCCTGCCGTCTCTCATCCCTCGCACGCACCACAGTAGCGGCCTCTAAGGCAATCCCACCGTGGGAGTAGATGCACTGGGTGGATTGGAGGATGAGAGGAAGAGGTTAGAGGTGAGCTGGATGAGAGGAGGAGAGAGGACAACGTGAAAAAACACAGCAAACCACACGTTTCTATCAGCTGTTTTGTGTTTTCTTAAATAGATTCGGTTCAGACAATTAAAACTAAAGTGTTGTACTCGGGCTAAACATGGTGGTGGTAAAAGTCAGACCATCAGGAGGTTGTGGAAGTGACTGTGATCGGCCTTTCGAGGCTTGACTTGAACATTGATTTCATAACTTTTTAAAACCAAATATAACTAATAAATACACAGATGTGAATTTACTGAATTGTCAATTAAAAGACCCTGGCAACATGGAGACAACTCTTAAAATAATAAATACGTTGTGTATTTATTACGCTTGTATCAAATAGATTGTTACAGCCGATCCGACCTGAATCAGCATCGGCCCGATGTCGTCACCACAGTGATCTGCGTGACAGAGTTAATGAGCTCAGCGCTACGAGTCAAGAGCTAGCGGCCCGTTTGTTCAGCCTGCACAGATGAGAGTATGCGCCAAGCCCCCCCCCGCCCCCCCCCCTCCACCCCACCCCCACCCCCATCACATATCGCCCGCCCTCCTTGTTGTTGTTATTGTTCTTACTACTGCTGCCATGCTAATTAATTCCAGACTCCCATAATAAAATATAAGTAGCAAAACATAATGCCAGAGCCCCGGGGAGCCAACGAGCATAATTACACAATAGATTAATTAGCAAGAGATACTTTGTAACCAACGCTGTGTGACTTGTAAAGCGTCATCACGTGCACGTTGGCTCCGGGAGAAGGGGCTTAAGACCCCTCAAGCGCTCCGTCGCTTGACACATCAAAAGAACGTGGAGACTGCATCGAAGGCAGAGTGAGCGCGGCTGTTAGAGGGATGAAAGGAGGCTTGTGATGGGACACGCTGCAGGCAGCGAGTGTGTGTGTGTGTGTGTCAAAACAAATAAGTGGAAATCATGATTAGCAGTCCGACATAAAAAACCCTGTGAGTGTGTCGTGTGGAAGAGAGAGATAATTAAAAAGGCCTGTCTCTGTTTGCTCTGTTCAAAATGTACTTAATGTTTTAATCTTCTAAATAATCAAAAATCTGAGTCTGCCTGCTGCCTCTTTTTTAATGAGATGAGAGAGAGAGAGAGAGAGAGAGAGAGAGAGAGAGAGAGAGAGAGAGAGAGAGAGAGAGAGAGAGAGAGAGAGGTAGACGTCGCTGTCCGTGGTGCTGAAGGTGTCGCTGCCGAGCCGCACCCCTCCTCGCGCTCACCGCCCCACATGCCGGTTACCGGGCACACATGCCGGTTACCGGGCCTGACCCGTCTCTGTCCGCTCTGCGTGTATTGATTCATTACTGCGGGCCGACTCTAGCTTGAACTCATGACGCCTCCGCGGTTGCACTTCCGGAAAATACTACAAATTAAATGACTTCTAGTGTATATTGCGCTTCAGTTAGGGGGGGGGGGGGGCTGTCACGCACACATAAACACATATTTACACGTAATCATAATCAAATAATAAAAACAATTTGGTTAAAGAAGACAAACGCACGCGCATGCGCTGTACCTGTATAGTTTGGCGGTTGTAGACTTTCACTACGTGGAAGTTAAAACTGTAAATCCCTTTGCGCGGCGCGATGAAGTTACTTCTCTCCTCGTCAAAGTTCTTCCCGATGTTCACTAGAACCTGGGAGGAAGAAAGAAAGAAAGGGAAAAGAGAAAGAAAGAAAAAGAGACAACATATCATTTATTATGGCTCGCAGTCTTACGCTGTATGACAGTGTGCGTGTGTGTGTGTTTGTGTGTGTTTGTGTGTGTGTGTGTGTGTGTGTGTGTGTGTGTGTGTGTGTGTGTGTGTGTGTGTGTGTTTGATGGAAGGCTAAAGGCCTTTCTGGGCTCGGGACCACACATTCGGATCCACTTACGGTGGAATAATTCATTTATTTGCGCTTTTTCTCTTTCTTCCGTCAGAACTTCCAAACTTTACGGGAAATGGAATCCAATTTAATAAATTATTAATGAGGCATTTCCGCCGACAAATGCCTGGTTTTATGGACAGAGGCGAACTCTGGCGCGTAATTGAACGGCAGTTAGAGAGAGAGTTAACCTTTAACGGGCCGCGGGGGGGCCGAGCCCTCGTGACCTGCCGACACTAAATTATGAGCAGCGACATGTCAGGTCCCACATACCCGCAGACAAGTTTAAATATTCAAAAAGTCTCCGAGGCTCTATACTTGCTCAGCCACTCCGGGGACGGATTACCTTTCAAAAGAATTGTGACCGACACAGATTTATTTCCGCTCCACGTTTCGGTCCTTGGATGGAGCCGCGCGCGCTGCTTGCGCACGAGCTGCAGCCGTGCGCATACCACAGCGCCGTGTCAGTCCTGGATCCCGGTTTCATGAACGTTTCGATACACAACATGCTCCGAGACGAAGTTCAGCCCTCATTGCATCCCCCTCCATTGTGTAAGGATCCGAGAGACACCGACCGAAGCCGTCTCCGGGAGGTCATGTAACGGTCACCGGCCGGTTGTGGTTCTTGTTTCTGCAAACTACGTGTTAGTTGACCCCTGCGGTGCATCGACAGATCGCGAGGTTTTGTCGTTTCCAATGAGCTATCTGACAAATGCCACCTCCGGACAAGACGCACGTGAAATACGCGCACGCGGCTGAAACTTCTCCCGTAAACAAATAAAACACACGTAACAAGACCGACTACATTAGAAACTTACTTTGCTCCTTTTATTTGTGTGTGTGTGTGTGTGTGTGTGTGTGTAGTCCTCCTACCCGGTCGAAGTAGATGACCATGGTCCGGTTGCTCATCTCGGAGGGCTCGTGGTTCGTGTTGCGCACCGCAGAGAACGCCACCTTGGCGTTACCGGAGCGCACCGAGATCCCGAGCGCCGTGCCGGTGGGGTCCGCGGCCGGGTTGGAGTCGCACACCACAAGGCACTTCCCCTCCAGGACGATCGGTTCCGTCTCGTTCTGGGCGCGGGCCGGGCTCGCCGCGAGCCACACGGCACTCAGCAGGCAGAGTGCCAACATCACCGGACCGGAACGACGAACTTCGTCGCCTTCGCGCCTCAATCCGCGAGGTCTATTCCCCCGTGAAGACGAACCCAACAACAACCACAAAGTGAGGCGGGAAGAGTTTCCCCAGGTGTCCTCCGGATGCACCTGAAGGAGCTGGTGTCACTGCGAGATGCCGCTCCGGGTCCCCGCCGCGCACTGCCGCTCCCTCGCGGAGTCTCGGAACCAGACGGGCAACCGTTCTGCGTCTCTCCGTTTTTTCTTTTTTTCTTCTTTCCCCCCCAAAAAATCAGTGTTTTGCCCCCGTAGCTCCGGTCGAGTCGCTAGTTTTCAGCTGTTTTTGTCCTCTTCTTCTTCTTTTCTCCCCCCCCCCCTCACTTCTCAGCAGCTTTTCTGTCACTTGGAAACACAATACGCGGGAGTCGCGCGCGGTGCGGAGGGGCCCTGGACGAGTGACGAGGCAGCACAACTCATAGCGCGCGGGTGGGGGGTTGTGTGTGGGGTGGGGGTGGTGGTGCATGGGAGCTCCGTCTGCGCTCTCTCTCGCGCGCGCGCTTGAATTATTGATATGTGAGATATGAGAGTTTCAAACACAAAAGGCTCAGGAGGAAGAGACGCAGCGCGCGAGCGCAAGATGCTTCCGCCCTGGTCCTACTCTTTTTTCTCTTTTTTTTTTTACAAACCCCTCCCACCCCCTCGGTAACTGAGACCCATCATCGGATTAGCGCGTGCGCGTCTTCAATATTTTCCAATCACTGCGTTCCGACCGCCTCCCTCCCCGCCCAACCACTTTAGCCTCTCTCTCCCTCTCTCTCTCTCTCTCTCCCTCCCTCCCACCTACCTTCCCTCCCCATTATTTCTTGCACATGTGCTATCTATCTCTCTTACTCCATCTTACTCCAATACACATTCACACACACACTCACACACACACACACACAGGCATTTTACAGGTGAACCACAAAAACGTGTTGTGGAAGATGGTCACAGAGTCAAACTCAAAAGGTGTTCCGGCATCATCATCATCATCATCATCATCATCATCATCATCATCATCATCATCATCATCATCATCATCATCATCATCATCATCATCATCTGATCATCATGTCTGTAAAGTCGACGACTGACTGGAAGTTGTGAAACTGCTCAGCAACCAAAAGAGATCCCACAGCGTGTGTCCATAGCTTTCTTGAAGCGTTATGTATACAATAGGAAACTTATGAGGGATTTATTTAAAGCTGCACACACGTGCAAGCAGAAGCATTTTTTCATATTAGGCGCCCCTTGAGGGGTGGCATGTGACCTCCGGGAGGTGCACAATGAGAACGTGTGCCAAATGGCCACGCCGACAGCAATCCCTGAATCGGTGTTACACTAAAGGGTCCAATCGGCCTCGAGCCCCTCGGGTCATGCTCCAGAAAACGCTGTGTCCTGCAATTCCCGACTGGAAAGCATCTTCTACACCGTGAGTTAACCCTCCTGTTATGTTGCGGGTCAAATTGACCCGTTTCGAAGTTTGTAAATCTAGGAAAAATATTTCTACAGACTTTTTCTGTATAAAGCTTCTTCTGCTTACCTTATTTAAGGTAGTCAACGTATAAAAAAAGATACAAAACAAAAATCATGTATTTGCAGGTTTATATAACAGAGATGATGTTCGGGTCAGTTTCAGTTAAACTAAGCCTTTAAAAAGTCTTTCAGTTAAAACTGCAGCACATCAGCCTGAACACGGTGTATTCAATTATAGCGTCTCATTGACCGGACAGAAGAACAAAAGTAACAGAAGAGTGAATATAATTCCTTTATGGTCTTTGGACAAAGCACAAAAACAAAAAAGATATAAAAAAACCTAAACATACAGACAAATATGCAACACTAATATAATAAATAAAAGGTTCTACAGTAAGTGAGTCGGTGCAGTAAAACATACCGAACAGAAAACATGCATCATCTGTTCACATTTCTCCTCAATACACGCCTCCGCTCATCCTCCTCTTTTGCCTCTTCCTCTTTTCTTTTCTCTCCTTAACACTCATTCTTTCTATTTATGTTGCTTCCTTCTGTTTAGCTGTTGTGTGCAGAGGTTGTTTATTACATCTCTGTCCCTTTTTCTCCTCTTTGTATTGTTATTTTCTCTTTTACCCTTTCGCTCCTCCTCCTCACTGCCCCCCCCTTCCCCTCCTCCCTCTCTTTAAAGGATCTCTCTCTCTCTCTCTCTCTATCTCTCACACAGTTTCTTGCTCCATCTTGCCATCCTCCTGTCTCTTCTCTCCCCGTCTTCTCATCCCTTTCTCCCCTCTGCTGCCGCTTCTCTCTCCCGGGGTTTTCCTTCAGCCACTAATACGAGCTGATGGAGAATGACGGGCCAAAAGGACTTCTCTCAGATGCAGGAGGCAGGACGAGCCACATTCTCTCTCTCTCTCTCTCCCTCTCTCTTTCTTTCTCTCTCTCTATTTTTTCTCTCTCTCTCTGTCTCTCTCTATCAAATGCAGGTGTTGCCACACACCCAAATCCCCATTTCCTCTCTCCTTTTCACGGCCACGTTGCTACTTTGCCAACCACAATTTGTGTGTGTGTGTGCGTGTGTGAGTGTGTGTGTGTGTGTGTGTGTGTGTGTGTGTGAGTTGTCCGAGGTTGTCAGAGGCGCACAGGGGGAACAGAGCTCATTGTTTCTCAGGGTGACACCAGCCTGTCTGCAGTTTAACTCTGACAGACGGGAACAAGCTGCCACTACTCACCCACTTTGTCCATGTGTCTCGGTGTGTGTTTGTATGGCCGTCAGTGCAGACAAATGTTTGTGTGTGTTTGTGTGTGTGTGTGTGTGTGTGGGGTGTGTGTGTGTGTGTGTGTGTGTGTGTGTGTGCTTGACAGAGACTAAGGGACGACCTCGGGGGTTAATATGCATCGCCTCTAGACCACAAAGTCAGTTTTGTCTTCTCCAGTCTGTCTGTCTGTCTGCATGCCTGTCTGCATCTCCATCTGCCTGTCTGTCTGTCTGTTTGCCTGCCTGCCTGTCTGCTTGTCTCTCTGTCTGCCTGTCTGTCTGTCTCTCTGGCTGCCTATCTGCCTGTCTGTCTGTCTCTATATCTCTCTGTCTGTCTCCCTGCTGGCTGGCGATGCTCTAGCCTCAGACTCTGTGCAGTGCGTCTGTGACGTTAAGAAGTGATATCAGTAAAGTTATTTTTGGGGGGCGGGGTGAAAAAGGAAAGACAGAGAAAGATGAGATCAAAGATAACGTGAGGAGAAGACGGGTTCCTCTCTTCCCAGCGAGGACGATAGAGGAACTGTTCCGTGTGCTCAGTAGAACAAAATGACTTCCGCCGGTGGGCATGCTGCTCACACTCCGCCCTGGTGGTGGCGTGATGCGCTGCACTACAACGCCAAGGTGACATGGTGAACTGTTCAGGACACTTTGCTCCCTAGAGAAGAACAAATACAGTTTAACGGGCTCAAATTGTATTTAAAGGGGATATATTATGAAAATTCCACTTTTGTTGTGCTTCTATACGTTAGATTGGGTATCTGGCATGTCTCCCAACACAAAATCACTGGAAAAAAACGACTCACGCGGCTTGTTGTGGTTCCTAAATGTCAGAAAGGATATGCTTGAGTGCGTAGGTAAATTTAGACATTGGAACCCCCCCACCACCACTCGACCCACACAGTTTAAAGACGGTTCGGTGACCTGGCTCCATAAGTTAGGGTGACCAGACGTCCTCTTTTCCCGGACATGTCCTGTTTTTGACACCTAAAAAATGCGTCCAGCAGGGTTTCCAAAAACTTCTGGGATTTTGCTTTGTCGGATATTTGTGTTTCTCTGAGTTTTCACAAACTAGTATTTACCCCTTACACGTTTTGGAAATGGTATCTCCTGAGCTCTGGCGGGAGCTCTGACGGTATAGAGAGCAGTCATTGGTCGACCGATCTCAGGGTTGCCAGACACACGATAATTACCCTCCAAATAATACAACCATTTTGAGCCTTTGGTACGATACTTCACCATCTCCAATCTGGCAACCCTGAGCACCTCGCCCACTCAGAACAGGTCAATCTGTGGGGAGGTGTTTCTGACAGGGTAAAAAGGCTGTTTGAAATGATTCTTGTGGTATTTTGACCAAAATATGTTACAAACATTACATTAAGACCCCAAGGAACCAGATCAACTTGTGGAAAGATGGGCATAATATGTCGCCTTTAAATCTATTTTGTATAGAAACTAATGTTCTAAATAAATAAATAAATACAGTTAATCATACTTACAGATATCATTTCATCACACCTCCCAAAACGAATACTAATTAAAGATGACCAAACAAGTCCGTCTGAAGCAGTCACATGGAGCCCTACGAGAGAGCGGGACATCTTCGTAAAGGATCCTTCTTGTTGGTCAGGACCTGATGATTTTGTTAATAATGCTCTTTCAATGTCTAGTAATATCTATTTATAAATGATCTATTACATGTTTTTAACAGATGCAAACAATTGCAGTTTACACCTACGGCCTTAACCATGCACACTTCATGCAGAAGCTTGGATGGATTTCATAAACATAAATAGTCAGTATGCCACAACCAGGGAATAAAGTCGCTCGTTGGAACATGAAGAGCTTCAGTTTCAACATCTGTAGGTAAAACCAAAGAATGAGGGCGGAGGCTACAGGACCACGTCAGAGAGAGCACACCAATACTTTTACAGCAGTTTAAACAGTTTACAGCTCTTTGATCAGTGTACAGCACTTTGATCAGTGTACATTTCAGAAGTTATATATATATATATATATTTATATATTTGTTTGCACACTAAAAATATCATCCCAAATTTATAGAGAAGGTGTTGAGATAATGTGTGACTAACGCACATAGAACATGCATAGATATACTCAAACAGTTGCCTTCATGTTTAAAGACACACACACACACACGCACACACACACACACACACACAAACACACACACACACACACACACACACTAGGGCTTGCAAGGAGACGACAGAGTCAGTCTTCCGGCACCATGCGCACACACACAAACACACACACACACACACACACACACACACACACACACACACACTAGGGCTTGCAAGGAGACAGAGTCAGTCTTCCGGAACCATGCACACACACACAACACACACACACACACACACACACACACACACACACTCTCTCTCTCTCACATGCACACAGCATGTCAGGTAAGCGCAGAGGGATCGGGGTTAACCAGGCATCACTGGGACGTGCTGTCTGTGGCCCCTCTTGGGGCCCTGTGTTATGCGAGGGTCTCAGAGTGGATGTGATCGTGTGCGTGTAGGCGGGTTAATGTGAGCATGCGATCTCATAGCCTCCGTACAGTATGTTTATTTTTCCTGCTGCCTCAAGGAGATGGAAGCAGGAGGGGGGGAAGCCTAATGCCCTCCGCTTCTAACGGCTACCTGCCCGATTCTGATTCATCGGGGGGCTTTATCGCTGCTTTCCGCTGGCTTGTACATGTCATACATCTCTGAGGAATGGGGCTGACTGTTCACAAAGAGAAAAGCAAAGAGCCAGAGGATGCAGTGGACCACTGGGACATTACACAGATTGCTTTTTTAGGAGCCATTGACACAGCAGGCGAGGAAGCAGCGGGTACCAAAATGGTGTCCGGGCCCAATTATTCAACAAGCCGATTGCCACACCGCATGCATGGACCTCATGAAAAGCAGAAACAGTGTTCCGCCTCGTCTGAGCGCAGCCTGGGATAGTTGTGTTATCGGCAGCGAATGCCAAATCCCAAATGTGACATTCTTAAATCATTAAATATTGAATGGAACCATCATAGGATAGATTATTCATGCCTTGAACTCAGGTACGCTTGACTTGTTTCTGGAGCCCGGCATAGAACATGCACATCAACCATTCATATAGCTCCGAACAGCCCAATAAAAAACATCTGAGTGATGATGACACAGGAATATTTGGCTCGCATAACTTTGACGGGTCATTCTGGGCTTTGACAGTTCATCTTCTGTAGCTTTCGACCGTATCGAACGTTCTGCTAAAATCTTTTCACACCCAACTCGTCAGATAGGCAGTTGTTCTTCACTTAACTACGACGACGCCTCAGGTACCTCTCTCACGTCCGTCGTGGACATGTCAAGGCTGGAGCGTCAGTTTCCACTTAGAAGAGCGAGGTTGGTGTTAACTTGCCAGTATGAACGGCTCGCCTAACTCCCTCATGGTTAACAGACGCAGAGGCACTGGCCAAGCACCAAAACAATCTCAACTCAAGGTCTTGCTCCCTTCAGTTGGATCAAGGTCTGTGTGCGTGTAATCCTGGCCAACGTCTCCATGTAATCTGCTGATGGAGGCTATGTGCGTTAGTTAAGATTGATTTGTCAGCTCCAGCATTTTGTTACGTATACCTTTCTGTCCAAAGACATTTTTGTCCAAGCGGCTGTTACAGACAATTCTGTTTGCTGATAATAGGATGAACAGAGGGGAATGCAGATATACATAAAACCATCAATCTTAAGCCTCTTTAACGGTAATGGGTTCTACGTTCGTAGATTCTATCTATGTGCAGGCCAGGCGACGCATATGTTGGTGTTCAATGAATTGTGGTAAAAAGCCGGGGATTCCTTTAGTCATCGCTAGTTTAAAATTGGCATACATTCATTCTTTATATGTAAGATTTTTGTGTAAATGTTGTATCTTTTTCTATTTGTTATTGTTAAGTATGGTTCGAAACTGCGGTCCCGTGCTTGATATAAAAAGAGAATCCGAATCTGATGATTACGTTTTAACAATATTTAATGGCAGAAGCATAAGCAGTAAATTAGGGCTACGATCGTAGGGCCGAGCGGAGCGCGTACGCCAACTAAAAAAAACGTTGCTGATAGGGGGATTGTCTTGTAAACCGTCCCTCCCTCGAGACTGAAATCTCATCTCACACACGTTCATCATATCAGGACTTTCACCACCTCTAAACGTCTACTCATTCAGCATTGGCATGCTACGCCTCGCTGCCTCGCTGGCTGCCAGCTAACAGGTAATGAATGAGTCGGGTCATGACGTCATGATCCAAGCTAAGCTACTCTGGTCACTCAAAGTCTCAAGTCTCACGCTCCCACTCTGTCTAACACATTTCCAACATTTCCACCACACAAACAACAATGTAAACAAACAAAAACACAATACATACAAACATCTCATGCAAACAAACATATATAAAACATAAACAAACATACACATATTAAACATATATATACATATTACATTACTGCTGCCATTGACATATGCATAGATGCATATATACCTCCATGCAACAACATAAACAATATCAATATCAATATTATATATATATATCTATCAATATATATTATAATATGTATTAAACAATAAACGTATATTATACAAAAAAATTATTCATTATTGCTCGATTCTATTTAAAGGTGCAGTACAACAGTTCTAACTTTATATATGTTAAACATCTTTATTACATCATGCTTTAATTAGAAATAAAGATGATTTATCCTACATCACCTTTATTTGCAAGTAAAGGTGATGCAGCTATCTAAAAGTATCACTTATATAACATTATATAACTATAGAGGCATACTAAAATGCACAGAAATCAAATTGCACCTATGAGTATTATTGTCAGTGAACGTTTACGTAAATTTACTTTTATGTTACACTATATTATTGGATTATTATTATGGATGCGTTAATGTTTAAGAAGCATTTACTTGGTCAAAATGTGTAAAAATATGTATGCTCTTCTGTAGCTTAGTCTTAGAAATTCATCATATAAAATCAATCTTTTGTGTAAACGATTTATTTTCAAAGTAAATAGAATTTACAGCTCTCTGATGAATATAATGAAGTAAACAAATAAATATTATAACATGGACTTACTCAGGTAATAGAAAAAGAAAGATTAAAGAACCAGACTGTCGATAAAGTGTCTTCTCTATATTACTACTGCACATCTCAAACAATGATTTGTAAGGATTTAGACCAGATGCACAATTACACAGTAATAGATTTTTCCAGTTTTTATCAATGTTTCAGCAGTGTGAAGTTCTGATGCAGCAGACTGGCACAAATCTAATTGTTGTTTATTATATAGTTGTCCTGGCATAAGATTAATTACCATCCACTCTATACGGTCTATTTATTGGCGTATTTTTGAAGTGGAGCTGCCATTAAGTGAATTATCTCCTGTCACCCCATCCAGCACTTCTCTGGAAATAATCAAATCATATATGTAAAGTGCAGCCTATAATCCCATTTTCCAAACCTGATTACATTGTGTTGACAGGACATTGGTGGGTCTGATGGTTCCTGGGCTTGACAGTCAAGTGCACCGCAAGGTTGTCACGTCCTGTAAGATAGTCCTCTATGTGCTGAGTAAACTTCAGGACCCTTGGACCGACAGAACAACGGTCCCTTGTAGTGCCTACAACGTTATTTTCAAGTATTTCCTGCTCAAGTTGACTGTAACTCATGTGACAGCTGGAAGGGATAAGAAGCCAGCAAAAAAAGAGATGTATTTATGAAGGAAACTTAAAAAGGATAACCTGCCAGGTTCTTCTTCATTTTTACACCGAAGCAATTGGAAATATGCTGCCCCGAAAAATCCCAAACTGACATGCTGTGTGCACATCCCAGGACAAGAGGGCTGTACAGCAGAACATCATACCCATCAACTGAGCATCGGGGGTATTGGTGAGAAGAGGTGCTTGCAAAGAATTTAAAGGATATTTAAATGACCCACCTAGCCTCAATCTGTTCACCCTGCTGCCTTCTGGCAAGAAGAACAGAAGTATCAGCTGCCGTAACACCGGACTTCACAGCAGCTTCTTTCCTCAGGCTGCAAGACTCTTCAATTAAGTCTGATGGGGCAATAAACAGAGAGACGATCCTATTGGTTGGGGTACCCACCAGTGTACCCACGAGCGCCTGGTAGCCTGCAAGAAATTAATGAGTCACGTTCTAATATTATCATGAGTCACCGGTAGAGTTCAGTCTGGGGCTGTACTTTTTATCTGGCTGTAGAGAGTTTGACAACGTTGTGTAAAAAGTTAAAAACCCATGTCGTCCAATCCCAGTGGAGAAGTGGCAGGTCAGCAGTGGTGTATAAAGTACACAAAAGCAATACTAGAGTAAAAGTAAAGATACTTTACTGGGAAATTACTCCAGTAAAAGTGAAAGTCACCTATGAGAATACTACTTGAGTAAAATTCTTAAAATATCTGATATTTAGTATCAAAAGTAATGTTCTGATAATAAATGTCCTTAAGTATTGAAAGTGGGTTCAACATCATCTTGAGCTGCCATGCTTGAAAGAGGAAATCCCAAAGCCAGAGATTTATAATATAAAATATTGAATAAAAAAAGAAAGGATCACATGTAGTCCCGGCTGGGCGAGCACAGCATGCTCTTCACTAATCACTACTCGGAGGCGGGCTTCTATCATGTAAACAACGATGCTACTTCCACTAGCTTTTTCAGATCAGTTTTTTCACAATATAATAGTAATAATAAAATGTTGTTTTTTTTCCGTCTGGAAACAGCTCTTTTTATGATCTCCAAGTGAAACGTCTATTTTTTTCCCATAATCAATACATTTCATTCATACCTGAATCATCTTATAGTTAAAATAACCATAAACATGTTATAATCAGCATAAATAATAAAATTCATACAGTGATCATACAGTGACAGTGACGGTGACTTATGTTTTCCTAATACATTTTTCAGAATATTCTTCATAATATCCCTTATTAATTACCATATATTTATGTATTCATTTGAAATGTAGACTTTCTTATTTACAACTGCAAGTAAATATAAAAGAGATCACAAATCTACAAAATTTAAAGTACAAGTAATTGATGTTAATAAAAGAGCAAAGGGTGAGAATTCTTTAGAATTATGAAGTATATTGAAATCATAACGCTGTGCTCCCGCGGCTCCTGTCCTGTGGTGTGGCGGCTAACGTTAGCTAACTAGTGCTGCGATGATTATAGCTAAGATGAGTCAAATCAACAACATCTCACAACTGTCAACACTTCCTCAGCTCACTAACTCCCTAGCGATCCGTCTACTACACTAACGTCTCGTTTGATTTACGATAGCTAGCTAACGTTAGCCTAACATACACCATGCATACTTACATTGGAAGATCTGACACCTGTCTCCTCCCCGACCCAGCCACAGATACACTCCAATCCAGTGCTGGTCTTCGTCACCGCCGTTGTTTGTTGGGGGAGTAGCAGCTGCTTCCGTTTCTGCTTCCAACATGAAATCGGTCATCTACTCATGTGGTCGCTTGATAGCTAAGTTAGCATCCTGGGCATCAAAAGACACGGTTTTGAGAGCTCTTGTTTGAAATTGCGCAATAAGGTGATTAACCGATGATGTAAGCTATGCACTGATTCACCACCCCGCTTGCTTGCAGTCTGTGTTCCACCCCAGCCCCCGACTCATGATGAATTTTCTTTCTAAAGATATAGTTGATTTCATAGCGAGTAATAAAGGTTTCAGGGTACATGCATCGGAGTCAAAGTATCAGCTTTCTTTTCAAAATTGAGTGAAGTAAAAAGATAAATACAACATATAGAAATAGTAAAGTATAGTACAGATATCCAAAAAAGGACTTAAGAACAGAAATAAAGTATTTCTACATTGTTACTATTCACTGCTGCAAGTCAGATATCATAAATAACCGCCCCACCGTTAACCGTCAACCCACATAGAGCGACGGGTGCTTCAGCCTTCTTTTCATCCAACCGGTACTCTAACCTACTCCACCTTGGGTATCTTTTGTTCCACGTTAATTCCGTATCATAGCAACAAGATGGAACAAAAGCATCTTGGCAGGAAAAAAACACACTGCATCGCCGAAACACCCTCAATACATGTTGCCTACAATAAGTATGATATTCATTATGTTCAGGTAAACCTAGTAAACATACACAAGTAGCCCTCCACATTACTCTCTTGCCATCAGGTAGCCCCCAGTATCAGAAAGGTGCAAACCCTTTAACGGTTAGGGTGGAGTTAACAGCATATCAACTTAGAAAGTGATAGATGTCAGTGTTTGATCTTGTTTCTGCTAACTCTGGGAGGAAAACAAATCTGTTGATGCAGGTTGAAGGATAGTTCTTTATCAATTCTCTGAGCATCTTAGTCTGCAGCTCACTTGCCAGTGATCAGTTCCAGTTTCACAGAATCATCCCATCTCACATCGGGCCGACTGTACAATGTCGTGGTCAGTATTCATGAACACAAACACAGCTCCAGAAGGCACAAGGTGGAACATATACGTACCGTTGACATGTGAAATCAGCTTTGTGTGATAAACATGGTTGTTTCTTTCTTGTACCGTGATTATAATAATACTTTTCTAGACACTCAAAGACGCTTATCTCCAAAGTGATTGTCTGAAGAAGTAAAACATGCTCGTAGAGGCGATTGAGGAAACGATGCCTTCAACTTGCCAAAGCTCATAGTACATGGTGGGTCAGGGGTTTCTTTTTGTCGTCTTGCTTTAACAGGGCTTCGTTAATGTATGATGTTAGACCTTTTGGAACATGTTTTTTATTTGTCATGCTGTAGCTCCTCTTCACCGTGGAGAGAGCACTCAGCAGAAACAAGTAACAAACTCCCTGGGATATCTGCCTTTAATAATACATGATATCCATCCACTATCATACGACAAAGTAAAACCACTCAGAGTGGGCATACTTAATACCTGAAACTTTGCCTTGAGTGCATATGTTGTCTCTCTATGTTTAGAAAGCAATTGAAAAGTCTGGCCTGGTTTGCAGCCTGATTTGATCTGGAAGGAAATGTTTTTGACTTGTAGATTTAGAAGCCATTGGATAAACCCCCACAACCTTAGTCCAGTCCACTTCATTGCTAAGGATCACCTGGGGGTAACTGGTATTAGATCAAAGGATGGGAACATGTGTCATCACATTATGTGGTGGAGACGTGACTCATGCTGAGGTGCCCCTCCGTGCACTCAGAGTAAAGCCGGCCTCAGCGTGTTTCACACGGCGTGTTCATTAGAGGCAAACTGAGAATTAGGGGGGGGATTAGTTCTCCTTTTACAGTTGCACAGCTACGGTATTGAACTAATCCTCATTCTTCATGAAAAAAGAAAAAAGTAATTTCTCGGACTAATTGAGACGTATTATTTTTTATATTATAGCTTATTCGGTAGGAACACATCTTACAATCGACTATCAAACATCTTCGTTGACCAAGAAGTTAAGGACCATGGACCCTCCTCACAGACTCTGAGGTTGAGCCCAAGAAATAGGGATGAAGTTGCTAAAGCTTCATTTATCCAACGGTAAATCCACATCTCGTGAATTCATGGCACGCATGATGGGATTGTGTACGTATATAATCACCAGGCACAAATATGTTTACTGCATCATAAAATACAACCTCCATGCTGCTTTGTATATACAGTAACTAATGTAACAATGACCTACATTGAGTGATTGATCACTTCAAAACGGAACATGTTTATAATTTATTGAACTGTAATTTGCCTCAAGATGTTAGCGGGCAAAACACAACCAGCTACTCTGCTGTTGACATATTTAACTGAATTTTTGTCTCTTATTTTCTTTATTCAGTCGTGTCAGGTTGGGGTTGTACACATGCCCAATGTTTCTTAGATGCACATGTGTATTGATTATCACACTATTTGGCATTCGGCCACATGTCCTCATCTTCCTTTAAACACCAGAAGATGTCATCGTCAACCAATCTCGTGGTCTTTCATTTAAATAGACAATATTATTTGGAATTATTCTTGGCCCCCAAGCCGGTGCATCACACAAACACATGCACGCATAACAGTTTGATCAGTAGAAACATGCTTACATGCCAAAAATAATTACGAATAATAAAGTAATAAAACAAATGCAAGTAATTCATAATCAAATCACAATTTAATAGTCCCCAATAAAATCATTTCATGTAATACAATCTGTTTCTATTTAATAATTTGATGGAGGATAGAATTAATATTTTAAATATTCGGTGATTTCTCACCTGAGGCTGAAGATGGTGATGTTATTTTTCCCCTTTGAACTTCAAAGTTTGAGTAGTAGGTGCAAGCATAGACTTTAAATGTAGTGACATGTTAGCATACAATACTTATATGCCATATTGAATCTAAAACCATTAGATAAAAGTATTAATAGCATGAGCTGTCAAAAGGACATGCTCTGTTGTAGCCAGAACAAAGGTTTTCAACATGGACATGAGAGTGAGATGTCAATGCTGACCCCAGGACATGGGAACAGACCTGATGGCTCCATTGTCAATGCTGACTGGACGATGGGCACCAATTGGCTCCAATATCATTTTCTCAATATCCCTCACATTCACAAAAAGTTGAGGAGCATCACACCAGTCCACAGCGTGATGTCAGAGTGTTAAAGTGATCTTTGTGCGTCCAAGAATGGTGAAGTCATTAATAAAAAAATGCAGCAGGCAGCAAACATGTGTATGCTTCTTTTAATGGTTATATTTTCCAGAGTAGACCAACATTTCTTTTTACTAAAGATTTCTGTAAACTTCCCCTCCATGTGTTGTTGTTGTTGGACGTCCCTTGACGGCCCTGCCTCCGCACACATCTAGAAACAGGTTGAGCAACCTCTGAGGCCTTTTGCCCTCAGATGAGACCAGATGGTCACATTTCTCTTCAAACGGCAGAGGCCATCCTCACTCATGGTTTTAGGAAGCTCCTGGTCTTTAAGGGTTTTGGAAACCCTCTTTCTGAAGCTCAGTGAAGGTCAACGGGCGTCTCTGCATCACAGCTGCTAAACCTCTCTTATCCTCCATGGAGAGGTTTACAACTGTGGACATGAATCGTCTTCTCTCAGGCCACAGCGTTTGTAATCTCTCTTGCAGCTCCGTCCTCATGGAGCTCTGTAAAGGGCGAGGACCAGCGTGGCGTTTGCCAGGATGGTTGTTACAACCCAGCAGATCGTTTTGCTGCTCGTTGTTTTCTGATGATTTAATAATTCGATGTTGTATACAATTACAGTGTTATTTTTCATTTATTCCTGTGTGTGTGTGTGTGTGTGTGTGTGTGTGTTGGGTCTGTGTATACATTATGTGGAGATTAAAGTAACACAGCAGCAGTGAGATCCTTGGATCTGATGTGCACTGCTGGAGAACTGTCAGAAGGATGTCTGGTGTTGACCTTTCCCACTTTCTCTAATTCACACTCATATCCCCAGTGCAGAAACTAAAAACTCAATTTCCCACAATTGACCCCTTTCGTGTGTCACGCTAATAGACTGAAGTAACCTGGTAGTAGTAGAGGCGTATTAAGAGAAACACTCACCTTGACTCCTCTCTCACACCCATCTGATTAGCTGTCATCACCTCTTTCTTCCTGTCGGTGTCTTTGTCTTTGAGACTCTTCCAGTTGCTGCTCCACTTTACACAGTCTCTTTGCAAGTCCCTCACTTTGTGTGAATCTCTCGTCAAAAGTCTAATTCCATCAATTAGAATAAATACAGCGCTGTCACATGGAGCTCATGGGAAATGTGAGGGAGGCTACAGAGAAAAAAGATAATGAATACAAACCAAGCGGGAAGAGGCAGAATAAAATGTCCCAGTACTCGCAGTAGAGATCTTCTGTGAGGCTTTTTATTTGTTATGGCCTCTATGTTTATAGAGCATACGACTCTCTAGTGTTGCGCTTGCATGTAAGTGTCTGTGTTTGTGTACATCTACCGGCTGTGTGTCTCCTGTCTACACACTCAGCCTTGTGAAGAAGAATAAACCTCCGTAAACTAACAGCCGAAGAATGAAACCTTCACCCAATCTGGTCCCCATGGTCTTTACTATTCAATTCAATTCAATTCAATTCAGTTTATTTGTATAGCCCAGTTTCACAAATTACAAATTTGTCTCAGAGTGCTTTACAATCTGTACACATAGACATCCCTGCCCCAAAACCTCACATCGGACCAGGAAAAACTCCCAAATAACCCTTCAGGGGGAAAAAAAGGGAAGAAACCTTCAGGAGAGCAACAGAGGAGGATCCCTCTCCAGGATGGACTATTAACACACACACACACACACACACACACACACACACACACGTAAATGGCCACTCAGGCCGGGTACATTAAGCCTGCCACCCACACAAAAAGAATGCAACTGAAACTTGGAGCATCCACGCGTTTGTACGTCCAAACTGTGACTTTCCAGCCCGTTTGAGTCTCTTATAAGGATGTGTAAAGTAAATATTACGAAACACAATGTTGAATGTGATATTTCTTTTGATTGAAGGTGTATACACATTTTGTTGTTGGATATGTTCTTCTTTCTGTGTGTGTGTGTGTGTGTGTGTGTGTGTGTGTGTGTGTGTGTGTGTGTGTGTGTGTGTGTGTGTGTGTAATAACGGTTTGGGTTATGGGGCTTCAGAAGGGCTGTCCAGAGAAGTCTTATATTGGATGGGCTGTGTGTCGGAGGAGAATGGGAAATAACGTCAGCCGTCAGGAGAGGAAAGGTGAAAAATAACCTGTCATCACTTCTCTCTCTCTCTCTCTCTCTCTCTCATCCCCTTCTTCCCAGCTATCCTGCCCGCTAGTTCGTAGCTTATTCTCTCGTCTCGATTGGTCCCTCATTGCTTGTTGCGTGGTGATTTGCCTCTTTAGCTTTGATTATTCACGACAGAACGAAGGAGCGCCTCACAAATAAAACTCAAGCTGTGATCATGTGACCACGTTGAGGTGTGCGTGGGAGCACCGAGAGACTTGTGAGGAGAACTGAAGCGTGCTCCTATGTTGGACCAACGATTGAGATCAAGGTTAAAAAGATGATGGTTAAAGTAGATTGTAGTTATGGTTAAAACCCAAACAGGGTTGACATGCTAACAGACATCTCCCAGGTCAGTGTCGCATATCTTCTGCCTCTGTTCACATGGTAAATACATAGATAGGGGTTTAACAAATGCCAAAGTTGAACCTATACATATTAATTACATATTTATAGTTGTATTTATTATTTCCAACAGAGTGAAGCCTTTAGGGGCCTCACAAGCGCCATACTGACTATGTGTCAACAGGTTGTGAATACTCCCCACCAAAGGACGATATTGACCAGCATGATACGTCTCATTCCTCGTGTGGCCCTCAAATGCGATGCTTCTGTTGCAAAGTCCCAAAGCAAATGTTTTGAATCAAATGAAAGCGTGTGGCCCTACAATTAAGAGCGCCGGTAGACTGCTCCCACTTGGCGTCTGTGTCCCGTGTGAACTCGCTTCATTTCTCTCCTGTTCTTTTCTCTCCCTCAGATCTGCCTCAGAGCCCCTGAGCAAGGCCTTCACATGGCGTCGCTCATGGTCAGCAGCTGCACTGAACTCACACTACTTAGATTCTCAGCCTCATATTGTTTTTTTGTAAATCTGTTTTCCTTCCCTTTGGATTTTGTTTCTCCCCCTTTACCTCACACTCTGTCAGAGACCGCTTTTTTGAGAACAGAATATGTCGCCAATCTGTGGGTGGGTATGAGAACAGGACCAGCAGACACTCACGAAAGGATGAAAGACAATGATTACAAGTGAGAGGGTTAAAGCGTAAAACGGCTGTGCGTGTGCGAGCGTGACAGTTGGAAGGCGGGACTCGCAAGACGAGTGTGAGAGCGGGTGGCAAATTGAAAGAAGAAATGTGGGAGAGGTGAGAAACACCACGATATATTTATAGCTGAAAGGCAGGTGCAGCTTTCATAAAGAGTGATCATGATGGAAATGTGTACTGTATGGGAACAGTATCAAGCTGCATGTGAAATATGTGACATGACGGCTTGAATGAATTGATAGATCGATCAGCCGATCGTTGCGGTGGCCAAACAAACACACAGCAGCCGAGGAGACCTACGAACTTTACCTGAACACTCTCGACACGGGTTGCTTCTGTTCGCTCCCGTCAAGTGTTTTACGACCAGTGTGGTTCCTGGTGCACATTTTCTAAAGTCCTAAAGATGTGTGAAGTGGGCAGGCACCGAGAAAACGGCAAGAACAGAAATAGGCCGACTCCTCCGCCATTAGCTGCTGAGAAGCGGGATTTAAATAGATTGGAATGGGAGGTGTAAAGTGGGCGGTCAGAGAAAACACTTGTGCTCACCCGAGGAAGTCCGACATGCTGGAGAACATTTGGTATGCAGCACACCCAGAAGACGACAGGTGTCACTGCGGCCAACAAGTAGTGGAATGCTCATTTTTCTCAGATGAGTGTGAATCTCTTTGATTTGTCATGTAACTCCCACACAAAACAAATCTCCACAACAGACTTTTTTACACCAACGTAACATTAAAGAAATCCGGCACAAAAAGATGCAGAAAAGCTGGTTCACACTTTTGTTTCTTCTAGACTAGATTACCTCAACTCCTTATTATCAGGCTGCTATAATAAATCTCTTAGTCCCTCCAGTTGATCCAGAATGCTGCAGCTCGTCTACTCACGTAAACTAAAAACAGAGATCACATCACTCTTGTATTAGCTGCTCTGCACTGGCTCCCTGTAAAATCAAGAATCACTTTTTAAATTATTTTCCTGAACTACAAAGCCTTGATTGGTGATGCTCCATCATATCTTAAGGAGTTTGTAGTACCATATTGCCCCATTAAAGAGCTGCCTCACTAATTGTTGGGCTACTTGTAGTCCCTAGAGTCTTAAAAAGTAGGATGGGAGCCAGAGCCTACAGGTATCAAGCTCCTCCTCTTTTATGGACCAGCTTCCAGCTTCGGTCCTGGAGGCAGACACAGTCACCTCATGTAGATGAAGACTTTCCTCTTGATGGTCTTATAGTTCGGGATGAGTCAGGGTCACCTGGTCCAGACCTAGAGATGCTGCTACAGGCTGAGAGGCTGCTGGGGGACGCTTAGGATACACTGAGCACCTCTCTCCTCTCCTCTCTCCTTATGGACGCTTAGGATACACTGAGCACCTCTCTCCTCTCCTCTCTCCTTATGGACGCTTAGGATACACTGAGCACCTCTCTCCTCTCCTCTCTCCTTATGGACGCTTAGGATACACTGAGCACCTCTCTCCTCTCCTCTCTCTCCTTATGGACGTTTAAGATACACTGAGCACCTCTCTCCTCTTCTCTCTCTCTCCTTATGGACGTTGAGGATACACTGAGCACCTCTCTCCTCCTCTCTCTCTCCTTATGGATGAATAATGTACCATCAGTACACATTTCTAACTCTGCTTCTTCCCCAGAGTCTTTGTGCTATCTCACCTCACAGAGTTGCATGGATTGTACTTGTGTCTGGACCGCATCATTCCTCCCTGTTCCTTGCTGCTGCCTCCTGCTTCCTACCTCCTTCCCTGGCCCTGCCACTGCCCAGCCACTTCTGTGTCCTCAACTATGTTGTTCCTTCGGTGCCCATGACATCTGTTGTCCTCTTCTGTTGCTCTTCCTGAGGTTTCTTCTCTCTCTTCTCCCGTTCAAGTTTTTATTTTTCAGGCAGCTTTTCCTGATTCAATGGGGAGTCCCGGGACCGAGGAGGTCGTGTGTGAACCTTCTGAGGCAGATTTGTCATTTGTGATTTTGGGCTCGACAAAATTAATTACTGTGTTCAATTCTAACAAGGTAAGTAGGACACAAGACTGTTCACATCTCTTTCTGTAGAAATGAAAACCGTGTCAGGTCACAGTATCTTTGCTATGTGTGTGTGTGTGTGTCTGTGCAAGTGTGTGTGTGTGTGTGTGTGTGTGTGTGTGTGTCTGTGTGTGTGTGTGTAGAGGATGGGGTTTCTTACATACATTTTTTTTATTTCATTTGTGTGCCTGTTTTAATGTTTGTTTGCAGCTGTGTGCAAATATCAGAGAGGCGTGAGGTGCTGTGTTGACTCTGAAGATCGATGGTTGATCTCTCAGGAAGAGGAAAAGGCCAATCTTCTACCGTAATAACACTGGCTAACTACACTGTGTGTGTGTGTGTGTGTGTGTGTGTGTGTGTGTGTGTGTGTCTGTGTTTCAGAGAGAAAACACATTATAACATACAGTATAAAAGAGCCAGAAACCAAGGCTTTCATCTCACGGTACACAACATACAGATGAAACAACCATCGGTCTTGATATCATTTTTTCCTTCTTGTATTATGTTGCGGTTCTTTTTCACCCCGTCATATTATGCAACTGTCACGGACGACAAAAAACACAGTCTAAAAAAAAATCAGGCCCCGGAGTGGAGGCTTTCTTTTTCACTGATGGAAATTCCTTATTGAATTATTCAGCTCTGTTCAACAGATTCGATGGACCTAGTTACAGATTTCACTCAACGCTTTATGCAGGGCTGCAGCTGTGATAAGAAAGTCAGACGCATGTCCCAACTGAATACAGCAGCAAATTTTAATGATAAAAAAACAAACAATTCAGTTTATTTTGCATAGCAAATATCAGAAATTATGAATTTGCCTCTTTACAATCTGTACACACATATGATTTCTCTGACCTTTGACCTCACAACGGATCAGGAAAAACTCCCCAAAAAAACCTTTCACCGGGAAAAAAGTGAAGAAACCTTCAGGAGAGCAACAGAGGAGGATCCCTCTCCAGGAGGGACAGAACAATAGATGTGCCTTGGTGTATGATCCAAGGCAACTTGAGTTTTGGGGTTTCCCAGTATTAGCATGCAGTATAAAAACTAAGCCTGAAAACACCTCACTAGAAACGGTTGGTGGGTCTTGAAAGGCTTTTTTAGGCCAATCCTGCAATCCTGCAGCAGATGAAGCCCATCAGAACGGGTGGAGAGACAAGGTCATAACTCTCATACCAGCATAACAGGGAACTATTATTCCAGTATGCATGTTACACACCTGAGGGGAAAGTGACAGTTCTTCTGTTTTAACAGTTAAAACAAGTTTGCCTGCTCAATTAAGACATTTCTAAGAGTCAAAACTTCTCCAACCATAAATGAAGTGAAAAGAGATCCCATCTTAAAGTCTCCCACTCGAAGGCAAAGCGGCGCACAGAGTGGCTCAGCAGACTAATTAACACTCCGAGCTTGTGTGTGTCTGCATCTCAGTCTGTTAGTGTGTTAAATGCACCTGATTAGATTGTAAAGATGAAAACTTAAGTTTGCTTCTCTCGTGCCCCCAATTAAATTAGATATATGCAGAGAGGAGAGCCTGACTGGTCCGTTCACTTCAAGTGTGTGTGTGTGTGTGTGTGTGTGTGTGTGTGTGTGTGTGTGTGTGTGTGGGGGGGGGGTGTAAAATGATGCAGGTGAGATGGGGAAGCAGAGAAAGGAGGGTGAGGAGCAGACAGAGTCAAGATGAAGCCACATGAAGTGAGATGTGTGATTCAGTTTGTGGTGTGTGCGCTACAGGACGTGGACCCTAAAGCAGCTCTGGGAAAAGATTCATGGTAAGAATCCAAAAGGTTTATTTACAAGGAAAAAAGCAGATGGAAACGAAAACAATCTGAGCACGAACAAGCAGTAGAAACAGACTAAACACACAGGGGGGCGAGACACAGGTGACACAATGAGGGCGGGGCTAGATATTCACACAGGTGGAAACAATCAGGAACAAGACAGACAATCACAGGGAAGGAAGTGCAGGGAAACAGAGGACGCGAGAGACAGGCGCCGTTTCTCAACATGCGTACTTGTGACTTGTGTGTCCTTTCCTCTACTTGTGTCCTTTCCTCTACTTGCGTCCTCGTGACTCGTGAAACGTCATCAGTCTAAGCCCTGGTACATGTTCACATTCAAAGTTCTCTTCTCTCTCTTCACGGTCAAAATGCCCGGATGTGACTTGATCCTCCCACTTTCCGGAGGATGCATCAGAGGAGACTTGTGCGTACTCTGGCCAGCATATATCCCACAATGCATTTCACCAGCAACCGGAAACAATAGCGGAGGAGAAAATAAACTACTGACAGATGACTTTTTATAAATACTACTGTTGTTGAGTCACAGAATGTCATTTTAGGATGTTTTGTTTATTCACTGTAAAAAATAATTTACACTGAATAATTTGATTAAAGTCAGGAGCAAGAACAGCTGATGTGGTGACGTCGTCAAGTCAGCTGCTGGTCCAATCGAGGAAAGACCGTCCTCCCGTTGTCCCGTCCTCCGGAGTCTGGACTCCCAAGACCAGACTCCAAAAGAACACAAGTCTGTAGTCGTGTACTTTGAATTAAGAAACGCCGAAAGACTTCAAAATAAGACAGGGAACGAGATATAACAAGTCTGGATCATGGCGGTTTCTCTCAGGCGGATGATTTCACGGTCTTCAGAGTCTCGTAGGACGCAAACAACCGAATGGAGAGGAAAACAATCATGTGTGCAAGTTCACAGAGGTAACGCACACATGACTATTGTTACACTGTGGTATTGCTCTAGTATATAATACCTCGTGCAGACAGCTACTTTCATGTCATCCAGCTGTCGGAACAACAGGCTACACCATTGTCATCCGCCAGGAGACAGTCGGAGTAGAGGTGCTCCGAGGTCATCCATCCATCCATCCAGATGTTCTTTCATGGCGGCTAGCATTGGCCATGTTTCATGTTCATGTTTCATGCTGTCCACAGACCAAGACTAGCCCTAGTGTGAAGACGCCAACCACAGAAACAGATGCTGAGTCATGTGTCATTTCTATGTTTTTCAATTAACGTAAAAAACATCCTCAATCGACCGTGAAAGCGTACAAGCTTCCACGCTAGCGTCGCAGCAACCTCTTCTCCACTTTCTTTCCTGTCCGTTATTTATCTCGCTCCAGAATGATCCGGATTTAGAGAAATGCTTCACAGTCGTAGACGGAAAGCACCGGTGGAACTGATACCATAAACACGATGACTCTATTCTAGCACGCTGATATTGCAGATGACGCCATTGTTAGCATGTGTAGCATTGCTAGAATCCAACAGACAAGAACACAAATACATGATATTGTTTTAGCAGACAGGTGTTTTTCCATTTTTCCACCGGGACAAAGAAAAGTGTGGAAGCACCAACACATAGAAGAGAGATGGAGGGGAACTGTGTGTGTTTTCAGGGTGGCATATAGAGGCCGGATCTGTCCCAGTATGAAGCGGCTGAGAAGCGGGATAATCAGCCAGACAGTTAACACACAATAAACACACACACACACACACACACACACATTGGCATGTTAGTGACTCCAGTCCTACTCCATCATATGTTAATTTGGAAACACTCAGATTGAAAAACGTTGGGAGGACGGGAGAGAGGAGAAGAGCAGGGATGGAGAGAGAGAGAGGATGGAGAAGGGGTTGGGAGGCTATAAGAAGACAGAGGCCAGTGAAAAGAAGAGCTATTTAAAACACGGTGAGGAGAGGAGAGGACCAATCCAACGTGCACTTATCTACAGGTCACATGCTATTAATGGAAAAGATGGAGTGATGGATAGAGGGAAGGAGGGATTGTGAGAAGAGGAGGAAATGGGTGAGGAGCTGAGAGAATGTAGAGATGTTTACCCAAAAAATTAGCTAGGAAAAAAAGACGGATATACCTCGCGGGTTGCAGACACACACACACAGACACACACACACACACACATGCACACACACCAATAATGTGATTATGTAGTAGCAATAACTCAATTATGGCATGAAAATATTGTGTAAACTCTTTAAAATGGTTAATTTACTCACATTATGATCATCAGAAGAGTAATCCCTACAGGATTAAAGGGGCACTCCATCAAGCACCGGACATGGGGCGACAGAGCCTTCCCCACTGCTGCCCCCTCCCTCTGGAATTCTCTTCCCAAAATCATCCGAGACTGCACCGAACCTTCATCGTTCAAATCTCAAATCAAAACCCACCTTTTCAAAACTGATTTTTGCGTGATTGTGTGCTTTGTACGTCCTTAATTGCTTTTATTTTTTGTTTTTATTGTAATTTTTAATACATAGCTTTTAGGATTTTTTATTATGTGTTGTAAATTGTCTTTGAGTACTATGAAAAGCGCTATAGAAATGTTCTTATTAAAGTATTAAAGTATTCTTATTCTTAGTGTGCACAGAATGATCAGTTTTTAGTCCAGGAAGTGCTTCTGGGCCTGAGGGTCATTTCTTCTGGAACTGAGAACTGTCCCTCATGGTTTCTGTGGATTTCTGTGTGCATTTTCTACCTTGGAGGAACGACTACCGACTTCTTGGATCCTGTTAAGTATCTTCTCTAAATTAGTTAAATCTGCTAAATTACTGTTGTATCTCCTGTTTTAAGCTCCTAGATTGTCAGTCTGTGTTGTTCAAGATTTGTTTTTGAGAAGTGTTTCCAGCCACTGTGAGCGGAAGCTACAGTGATTGGACGATCGCTCATCACCTGGTTTCAATTGAGCGTCATTTGAATACAAAAAGGACCGGTGATTAACGCGGCTGAAGGTAATTAGGGAAACTGTTCTTAACCGGATTGGGTCTACAGGCGTCAGTGACTCATCGGACGAAGACTTGGAGGACAAAGACACAGGAGTCTTTCGTTGGAGTCAAGACTCGGAGGACAAAGACACAGGAGTCTTTCGTTGGAGTCTTCGGGGGTGGCTGAGTAATACACCACTCTGTTAATATGTGTGTGTTTTCCATACCTGTGCATATTTCTACTCGTAGTTACTATAGGACTCGTTCATTCGCGTACCGGAACCCCTCCTCTTTTATACTTCCTACTCGTTCTACTCACACCCAGCACCTTGTCACAGGAGGCCTCTGGAACTGTCAGTCTGCCAACCGCAAGGCCGACTTCATCTCTGGCTTTGCTGTGGAGCAGTCGCTTGACTTCCTGGCTCTCACTGAGACCTGGATCACGCCTGACAACACGTCTACCCGGCTGCTCTCTCCTCGGCCTTCTCCTTCAGTCACACACCCAGACCCTCTGGTCGGGGGGGAGGTACAGGTTTACTCATCTCCCCCAAATGGTGTTTCTCTCTCTCTCCGCTTCCACTTTTTACCCCACTGACTTTTGAGTTTCATGCTGTGACGGTTACTCATCCGGTTCAGCTACACATTGTTGTTCTCTACCGTCCCCCTGGTTCTTTGGGAGACTTCTTGGAAGAGCTGGACGTCCTCCTGTCCAACTTCCCGGAGGACGGCCCCCCGCTCATCCTTCTGGGTGACTTGAACATCCAGACTGAGAAGTCATGTGATCTCGTACTCTTACTGTCTTCCTTTAACCTCTCACTCAGTCCCTCCCCTCCTACTCACAAAGCTGGCAACCACCTTGATTACATTTTTACTAGAGACTGCTCTACCTCTAACCTCACTGTAACTCCTCTGCATGTCTCTGACCACTACTTCATCTCTTACTCTCTCTCACTCTCTGATAACCCACCCGTATCCACAGACTGTACCTGTACGACGCAACATTCGCACCCTCTGTCCCTCCTCTCTGGCCTCCTCTGTCCTATCTGCTCTACCCTCAACTGACTCCTTCTCACTCATGCAGCCTAACTCTGCTGCAGACACTCTCCTCTCGTCCCTGTCTTCATCTCTTGATCAATCTCTTCTCTCCTCCTTCTCTGCCTCTATCTCTGCAGCCAAAAGCTATTTCTACCTGACCAAAATTCAGTCTTCCTTCTCTAACCCCAAAAAACTCTTCTCTATCTTTTCCAACCTCCTTGATCCCCCGATTCCCCCTCCTCCTTCCTCCCTTTTGCCGAGCCACTTTGTCGACTACTTTACAAACAAGATAGACGACTTACGCTTCTCCTTTACTAATCCATCCTCTATCACTTCACCTACACCAACTCCTTCATCCCCCTCTCTTTCCTCGTTTACCCCTTTGTCTCCCAGTCAAGTTCTTAGCTTGGTGACCTCTGCTCGACCAACCACCTGCGCCCTTGACCCCGTCCCGTCTCACATCCTCCAGGCTGTTGCTCCTGACCTTCTGACCTTTCTCACCCATCTTATTAACAGCTCCCTCTCAACTGGCTATTTCCCCAACTCTCTGAAGGAGGCAAGAGTCAACCCTCTCCTGAAGAAACCCACGCTTGACCCGTCTGAAGTCAGCAACTACAGACCGGTCTCTCTTCTTTCCTTTCTTTCCAAAACTCTGGAGCGAGCTATCTTTAACCAAGTGTCCTCCTATCTCCACAGCAACAACCTTCTTGACCCCCACCAGTCTGGATTCAAGGCCGGCCACTCAACAGAGACTGCCCTCCTTGCTGTCTCTGAGCAGCTTCACTCTGCTAGAGCAGCCTCTCTCTCCTCTGTCCTTATCCTTCTAGACCTTTCTGCTGCATTTGACACCGTGAACCACCAGATCCTTCTCTCTTCTCTTCAGGACCTGGGGATCTCAGGCACAGCACTCGCTCTTTTCTCTTTCTACCTCACCGACCGCACTTACCGGGTAACTTGGAGAGGATCTGTATCTGATCCTTGTCCTCTCACTACTGGGGTTCCTCAAGGCTCCGTCCTGGGTCCCCTCCTCTTCTCTCTGTACACCAATTCTCTCGGCTCTGTCATTCGTTCGCATGGCTTCTCCTACCACAGCTATGCCGATGACACCCAACTGATCTTCTCGTTCCCACCGTCCGAAACACAGGTGGCGGCGCGAATCTCTGCCTGTCTGACCGACATCTCTCAGTGGATGTCTGCACACCACCTGAAGATCAACCCTGACAAGACCGAGCTCCTGTTCCTACCAGGGAAAGGTTCCCCCACTCACGACCTGACTACCACCTTCAACAGCTCTGTGTTGGCCCCTACCCTGACTGCCAGGAGCCTCGGGGTGACGCTAGACAGTCAACTCTCCCTGACGGCCAACATCGCTGCGACATCGCGTTCCTGTAGGTACATGCTGCACAACATCTGGAGAATACGACCTCTTCTTACCCAGAAGGCAGCGCAGGTTCTGGTCCAGGCTCTGGTCATTTCGCGCCTCGACTACTGCAACTCCCTCCTGGCTGGTCTACCTGCTAAGGCCATCCGGCCTCTGCAGCTCATCCAGAATGCAGCTGCTCGACTAGTCTTCAGCCTCCCGAAATTCACCCACACCACTCCGCTCCTCCGCTCTCTTCACTGGCTACCGGTGGCGGCCCGCATCCGCTTCAAAACATTGGTTCTGGCGTACCGTGCTCTGAACGGATCGGGCCCCGTCTACATCCGGGATGTGGTCACACCGTACACCACGGCACGTTCGCTCCGCTCGACAACAGCCAACCGACTTGTGACTCCGTCACCTCGAGCTAATCACTCGAAATCCAGACTGTTTGCTGTCCTGGCTCCTCAGTGGTGGAACCAGCTCCCCACTGACATTAGGACAGAAGAAAGTCTCTACATCTTCTGCCGAAAACTGAAAACGCACCTTTTCCGACTATATCTGGATTAATCACAGACTTGCACTTGAATGGCTCTTATTATGGTACGTTTGTAGTTTGACTATGTTGAGGAAATGTTACTTTCTGTATTCTTGTTGTTCTTAGTTTGTACTCTAGGTTGAAATGCACTTATTGTAAGTCGCTTTGGATAAAAGCGTCTGCTAAATGACATGTAATGTAATGTAATGGAATAACCACCTGAGCAGCTCGCATGAGTTTCAAGTTTTCTCAACGACTCCTGAAAGTTAATTCTGATGGAAGATCGGCAGTAATTTGATGACGCATGGTTCGCTCGTCATCCATGGAGTGTTTTGTACACATGTATGAGAGCCCAGCCAGATCGTCCCTAGGCCTGCATGACATCGCCTTCACATCAGATCAAGTTCACTGCCACAGGTTCAGGCCCTCGTGGAGCTGTCTGCACCGGCTCCGTGTCCGTGTTCACTCCTGCAGCCAAACGCATCCGTCCTGCGGGGGGCTTCTTTTAGCTCGGTGAGCCCCGCTAGCCAAGCACACCTCCGCACTCCCACCAGCAGCTAAGCAGCTCGCTGGGCTCCGGCTCCGAGCTGCGAGTCGTCAGCGATGATATAACGCTCAATAAGATGAGATGAGCACAACATGTATTTTCAAAAAGTGTGAATCACTGCAACCAATGAGAGGCCCTCGAGTATACACTCATAACCAGGCACGGAAAATACATAGGCTATTGCTGCGATGTGTGAGAACACACACACACACACACACACACACACACAAACGCACCCACACACACACACACACACACGCACACACGCACACATACAAAAGTAAATGAGTAAAAAAAGAAAACACAAGAAGTATGTGAATGCTCTGTTTGTGCAGACTGTGACAAATGGGTTTTAAAAATAGAAACTCTGCTAATTGAGGGAACGTGGTTAATGTGAACATTGTAAACATCTCACACTAAACGCCTCACTGGGCTTCAGCCTCTCATCGGCTAGCATCCAGGTCACATGATTAGACCTTCATGTTTCACAGCACGCTATTGGATTACCACTCCAAGGAGGCGGGCTAATCGTATCCACTAAACAACAATACGTCCACTAGCATACTTCACATACAGTCCTTCACAGTAAGATGGGCTTCAAAATAAAATGTCTGCTTCTGGTTAAAAACACCTGTTATGACGATCTCTAGTAGAAACTCCCGTTCTGACTACGCCTCCAAAAGTCAATACATTTCATTCATACTCGTATCATGCCATAGTTATAATAACCGGAACACATCTTACAGTCAGCAGTACAGTGACAAGAATAATGCAATTATAATACTTATACAGTGATCATACTTTCAGTGACTTTCTCCTATGTTTTCATAATACACTCTTTAGAATATCCTTCATAATATCCTTTATTGATGATTGCTTTCTTTTGTATTATTTTACAGACATAGATTTTTCTTATTTATGTGCAAGTATATATACAAACCATAACAAGTCTACAGTGTTATGCCGTGACTTTAAATTATATGGCAGAGAAAAGTGTTCCCCCACCGACCAGAAGGCATTGCAGTCATAAGTCACTATATTTTCCAGGAGAATATCTCCGTTATTACAACCGTCAACAAACAACTGCTCTCTCTCCCCCTGCATGCAACACACAGTGGAGCGCTACAAGTGCAGAGCCCTTTTGTGGTGTTTGTTCAACCTCGTTCTGCAAGATGAAGCGAATTAATGAGAAGGACGTGATTGGATGAGGGAAGAGTGTGTTGATAGAATAAAAAAGGTAATTATTTCAGAGAAAAAAGAAGTATACACCGATGCAAAAAGGGAAACAAACTGAGTTATGTTGACTGGACCTTTTCTCCGAAGAGGTTTTTGGTGCTACTAAACTCTACTTCACTGCTCCTGGCAGACAAGAATGATAACTGCAGGGCCTCGACCTCCTTGGCAGGTAAACATAGACGTCGGTCCTTTTGGGCATTTGAATTGCATCACAAGCTCTTCCTGTTCCTGCAGCAGCACTCTCCTCTGTTGGGTGGAACCACTCTGGACTCAACCCGGGTCTTAAAGGGAACATTTGATCATCATGTTCAGGGTCGTACTTGTATTTTCTTCTTCTTTTCTAGAACATTTGACAACAATAATCCTCTTTATAGAGCGGTACTCTCTACCTGACATGCTCTGTTTTAACGCGTGTCTCTTTAATACCCCTCTCAAATAAAATTATAACCCAGTCTGCACTGATTGGCCGTGGGTGGAGCCACTCAGATGGGCTGAGGGATATTTTAATGAGCCTGCATGAGACCTAGGAGGGGAAGCCAAATCTGTATCTCCTCGAGGAATGAAAAGGTGAGTCACCTTTAATTTAACCAATTAAACAAATATATAAAATAAAGACAACGAATGTTAACCACTGTTGCTCCCCTAGGGGTAGTACTTAAATAGACAGCCCCCCCCCATTACAGCTGACAGCTGTGTTAAGCACTTACACACATCCAGACACATTACAAGTTCACTGTAAAAGTCCTGCACTCTGCGTCCACCCGGTGCTTGCAAAGCTGTAGTTGTGCCTTCTGCAACGGCAGTCGCATGGGAATTATTATTATTATTATTCAGAATTATGTTAACATGCGCTCCCCTTTAAACAGTCATGAACTCATGAAATGAAACACTTCCACTGTGGTGAAAGTCTGAAGAGTCAAAAGGTCATCTTTTGGTGTTTTGGTCTTGAACAGGAAACAATCCATTCCTGGTTCATCCTCCACTTTTGACATCTTTATCCACAATCCACCCTCTTCTGTTTCCTTCTTTCTCCCCAGTTCTCATGGGCTCTTTCCCTCCATCTTAGTGCTTCACTGTATACAGTGAGGAGGATGAGAGCATCAATTTATCTGTGTTTGTGTGTGTTTGTGTGTGTGTGTGTGTGTGTGTGTTGTTGGTGAAGGGTTTTGCATGTAAAGGTCACAGCTGACAGTCTTTTAGCATTGCTGCCAACAGCGCACAGAAGAAAACACCTCGACAGACAGGTGGATGGAGGGAGAAACAGACATGACGAATTAGGGAGATGGATGGCTGATGGGCGGCAGGGGGGGGGGAGCTGGCCAGATGGATGATGAATGGACGGAAGAGAAAGCAGACAGGTAAAGGGATGGATAGGCAGACTGCTTGATAGACTGACATTTTAATCTTTATCTATCCAGGTGAGTCTCGCTGACGGCTGGAAACCGACCCTGATAAGACGGAGCAATGAGAAGAGGCTGAGCAATGCAACGTGGGCAACGTGTGTCGGGTTTTAGAGATCCAGAGGTCCAAGCAAAATGTGTGTTATACGATATCTTACAATATATTACAATATATTTTAATAAAATATTGTTTTCTTGTTGGTTGTTGTTGGTTGTATTTTTATCCAGCCCAGAGGAAGATTATTTATTATTAGACAATATATTATTAATTATTTATCCAGTTCAGTTTGAAATGAGATCATGAACATTGTTGAGGTATTATTCAATTTAACTTTCAAAAAAGTCTGTTTTTAGACTACTTCATATATATATATATATATATATATATATATATATATATATATATATATATATATATTCAAATACCCAGAACTAAACTATACATTCTGACCTTTTTTAGCCATCCCTATTATGAACTAATTAATTTAAAGAAGCTATGCATTGTTCATCAAATAACTAACTGATAAATATGATGTTGGTAAATTATATGTAGGCACATATAAGGCCTTTCTCGTGTGGAGCAGTGTTATTGATGAGTGTTCTTGTCCCGCTGGGACTGCAGGTCTGCAGGCGGCTCCACACATTCCCCTCTCCTCTTTTTCTTTCTTCCGTTTACGTCCATTTGTCTTGTTACCGGGAGGCTGCGGCAGGGACACCGGCACATCCCACACATGGCTCCCCGTGGAAACACAGCGGCGGGAGAGCAGGAAACAAGATGACATGTCAGGAATCAGGAATTATAGACAACAAGCATAAATCAGGATGTACGAACGGAGAGAAGGAGCCAACAGGAACATACGAGGGGAGGAGGGATGCAGAACGGAAAACAGGTGTTGACGAGGAAGAAGAAAGACACAGACAAGAGAAAAGAGAAAGGCCGGTGAGCTCAAGAGAGGAGAAAAGAGAAGAGACAGAGGTCTCACTTCCCCAGCTGTGTGTGTGTGTGTATGTGTGGGGTGTGTGTGTGTGTGGTAGTTTGGGTGAGTGCACTTGCAAAAGGGGGGAGACAGATGAGAAGAACTGACTGAAGTGACACTGCATCCCTCCTCTCATCTTCCTTAAGACTCGGGAGGCACCTCACACACACACACACACATACACACACACGTACACACACATGCACACACACACACACACACACACACACACATATGCACACACACTGACTACAAACCTAGTGGAGAAAGAGAAAGACAAAGGAAAGGAAAGTTGTTACAAAATGTCCGCTTCTGTCCACAGAGAATAATGAAGCAACAGAAACCGGCGACATGATCCCCCCGGTAGAGACTCCCGGTTCCACCGCATCCAACCAGGCTTTGGTTTCAGAGGGAGGAAATCATCCAGATGTATGATCTTTGGAGTCTAGTGGGCTATGATCGGAGGGATTTCAGTCAGCTGACATGAGCAGGTAAATGACTTTGACTTTTGATTACCTAGGAAGTGCACAAGAAGCTAGTACTCACTCACTTCCCAACTAAAACACATTTCCCCTGGTGGTCAAAACCAACTCGGGGATAAGCGTTGGGGTCGCGTGGGTTGAGCAGGGCGGCAGGTAAAGGGCGTCAGGGCGGCGTGAGCCTGACCCTCGACGGGACATTGTTGGGTGGTCTGGGCTGACATGCCTCTTCAATGGGGCATGGAGGTCGGGTACAGTGCCGGGTCGTTCTGGTATGTTACCGAGGGTGAGCTTTATCTATGG
>CM070108.1:20132838-20155338 GCA_036178185.1 Liparis tanakae | reverse complement strand
CGTCTGTAATGCTGTAATCTTGTTTTGTATCTGTTCAATAATTTCCTGGAACTTAACTGATGTGAAGACATATGGGTGAAGATGTGAGACATTGTGCTTTAAATAGAAGTGTGTGATGTTCGGCCTCCCACGGATCCATTCGTTATAAACATCTCATTAATGGATCAAAACCATTCATACAAACTCTATTTCATGCGGTCAGGTCTATAATAACCTTCTGATACGGGATATAAATAAAGGGCGATGTCTACAACCTCCTTATCCTTAAAGGGGACATATTATGCCCATCTTTCCACAAGTTGATCTGGTTCCTTGGGGTCTTAATGTAATGTTTGTAACATATTTTGGTCAAAATACCACAAAAATAATTTCAAACAGCCTTTTTACCCTGTCAGAAACACCTCCCCACAGATTGACCTGTTCTGAGTGGGCGAGGTGCTCAGGGTTGCCAGGTTGGAGATGGTGAAGTATCGTACCAAAGGCTCAAAATGGTTGTATTATTTGGAGGGTAATTATCGTGTATCGGGCAACCCTGAGATCGGTTGACCGTCCTCTATACCGTCAGAGCTCGCGCCAGAAGGTGGACCGTACCATTTCCAAAACGTGTAAGGGGTAAATACTAAATTGTGAAAAGCCAGAGAAACACAAATATCCGACGAAGCAACATCCTGGACGTTTTTGGAAACCCTGCCGGACGCATTTTTTAGGTCTCAAAAACATGATATGTCTGGGAAAACCCGACGTCTGGTCACCTTAACCACCCTAACGTCTGGCGCCATAAGTTAGGGTGACCGGAGGGTCTTTTCACAAGGGTTTTCACAAACTAGTATTTACCCCTTACACGTTTTGGAAATGGTATCTCCCTTAGGGTCCACCTTCTTGTGCGAGCTCTGCCACGAAAGAAAAAAAAAGTTCACCGTAATCAGCCTCCAACCCTGGTGTTTATGTGGGGGGGGGGGGGGGGGGGGGACTCCCTACATGGGCATGGTTCGGAATCTATGTAGAAGTGCATCGTGATCCCATTCGACGCACTCAAGCATATCGTTTCTGACATAGAGGAACCACAACAAGCCGCGTGAGTTGTTTTTTTCCAGAGTTTGTGTGTTGGGAGACATGCCAGATACCGAAATTAACGTATAGATAAATAAGTGGAATTTTTATAATATATCCCCTTTAATGTATATTTTGTGGAACCTTTGTGGAACATAACTGCACTGTAGAAGTTGTTTCCACTGAAAACATGCAGGTGCATCCTGAAATTAACCTGTACAAATGGATCACTGCTGTATTTACATTCAACAGAAGGCATTAATGAATTAATGGAAATTAATGGAAATGCTGCTGCAGAACTGACGTGAATAAGTAATAATAAATAATAAGTAAATAAGCAAAAGTTAGCTAACGTGTTGCGGTAGCGACGCTGGTTCACAGCTTGTTTACACCGCCCTCTAGTGGCCAGACCAAGACGACAGACGAGTGCAGGTTCATGGCGATGTTTTCTAGTGGTTTAAACATGCAATGTTATTTTTTTTATTTGATAAATTGACATATTGTCTCAAGGAAGTTGTTGCAATATATGTCTGAGTGCACGAATAGGCCAAGGTGTTTGTATTATTGTGGTTTTACTTTTGACAGAGTGGGCCTCCGACCCTCCGACCCTCTGACCCTCCGATCGCTCAGGCGGTCGGCGGTTCGCTCCCCGCCCTCGGCCCTTCCTCGTCCGTGTGTCCTTGAGTAAGGCGCCTAACCCCAAACTGCTGCCCGCAGCTGTGTCTGCGGCGTGTGAATGTAAGTCACCACTTAACGTTGTGACGTCGTTCTGTGTCGCATGTCTCCATGTAGGTTTGCGTTAGAGGTGAAGGAAAAACACACTTACACACACACACACACACACATGCACACACACACACTGTCTAATTGGCATTGCCAGTGTGTGGGAGTGTATGACAGCTTGACAGTGCTCATGTCCCTGTAGTCCTGTGTCAGCTATTCATCACGGGTCCCATGACACCAGCAAGGCTCCCTTACCCCACCCGGCTGCCCGACCATGACTCTCCACCCCCTTCACTCCCCCCACCACGCCCACTCTATATCACACTCTTCTGCACTGAGTACACACCTTCACCTGTTCACGTGCTTGAGTATCGCTTTGAACGTGTTGTTGTTTACGTGTTCATATTTGTTTGTTTCTGGTGAGCAGATGAGTGTGTGTGTGGTGCATTAGCAGCCTGCTGGGTGAACCCAGAGGAGTGGGCTCCGAGATGGGGATCCTCTTTCTTAGGATGGCAAGTGGAGTCAAACTGATGATGTTTAGGTTTCGTGAAGACTTCACATGTCGGACATGTCATCACTCATCATGTGATAATGACTTTGCAAAGTAGCAACGGAGAGCAGCGGCCCACGGGCTACGCTCACGCAGAGTCCAGAGACCAGCGTGGACAGCCTGGACTCACCAGGGAGATCCTCACGCTGCCCGGCACCCTGCACATAACGGGCAGCTGTGGCAGCCACCTGCAACGTGTACATCGTCTAGAAGATGTGGGGCTCCAGAGGACAGGGCTGCTACCGTACCTGATCCTCGTCTCTCTGTATAAGTTAAGACATCTTCATCGCCACATGGAGAGCTCAGCTTTGTTGTTGTGAACTTCTGCACCATGGAGAGCATCCCCCGTCCGGTCTGGGAACTCCTCCAGACGTCAAACTGCCCGAGCGGTGCTTCACTCCCTGACTGAGTCCATCCATCTCCAGCGCTGCCTGTGGAGGGCTCCTCTCACATGATGAGAAAGAAGAAAAGAGGATTCATTTTATTATTATTCACAACAGGAAAGGGAAAAAAAAGTCTGAAAAGATGCAAATAATGTGTTTGTAATTGCTCTTTAGTTGTTTGTTACTAACTCTGAGCTTGAGTCCAGCGGCTCCACGCGGATCAGAACATTCAGACGAAGACGAGCAGCGAGATGGAAACTGTAGGAGTGAGAGGACCCCCCACACACACACACACACACACACACACACACACACACACACAGACCTGTTGCCCTCCTTCCCTGTGGGAGGTGCTACAGGAGCCTCTGGAGGACCAGCTGGCTCAGGAACACTTTCTCCCCCTCAGCTGTCAACACCTCCAGTCTGCACCCCGTCAGGGCCCCTCTCCCCCTCCATCATCCAACCTCCCCCACACCCTCCCCCAATTACACTTGCACCTTCAATTTACTGTTTGTACTTATTGTTTATATACTATACATATACACTGTATATTATATCTGCGTTGGACTCTGTTGTATACACATGCTCTCTTTGCACTGCTGGTCGGATGCTAACCCACATTGCCTCCGTAGCTTTACTCTGTCAATGACAATAACGTTTCATTTGAATCTGTTACCCTCCCCTGTTTGATCCAGAGGATAGCTGCTACATGTATTATTACCTGGTTATTGACATAGCATCAATAACTTGATAACTGAACATGAACCCTACGTTCACCCAATGTTGCCTGGGTGACATGTTCCCTTGTAATGTGTATTAATCCATTTCTGAAAGTAGTCCCCTCCGTAACCCTGTCATTGTGACGTTTGCTGAAATATACCGGTCCCAAGCATTTTAGAAAATCATTTTGCCTTTTTGAAAAATGGAACAATATAACTGACATATTCTTTAAGTTTCACACTTTCTGTAGGAACACATGGATGATCTGAATTCCACAGACGGGGACTTTAAATGATTAGATCCGTTAACAGTAAGAACAATAAATAATCTCATCTAACTCATCCTTTAAGAAAAGTAAAATAAACTTTATGTTCTTCTTTTTGACTCACGGCGTGTGATGAATGTGACACTCTCTGATGCCACGCTGCTTTTCTTTCGGGCTCATATAATTGGCTTCCTCACTCTCACCTGCACACACACACACACAAACACACACGCACACACAAACACATACATTTACTTTCAAGCATCCACACTATAAGCAATGCAACAGATATAGACGCTCTTCTCATGTGCATCCATGCGTAGATACACACATACAGACTCACACACACACACACACAGAGCAAGCTCAGTAGAAGGATGTGAACACACCTCGATCTCTGACGGTTCATTGTGGGACGCTCTCACCCTGCATGACGAAAGTCACCTGCAGCCACGTTCTCAGACGTCATTAAAGACGAGTCGAGGCTCCGCGCCGCTTCCACCCGTACACACGGTCATTATTTGTTATTCTGATAAACATGATTAGACCGAACTTGGAGGAGCAGGATCTTGTCCTCAAAATGTTAATGTGGGATTTGGAGCAGATGACGATCTGTATTTCTAATTGTATTTGTTTACCTCATCTGTAGCAGATATGTTGGTTCAGAATCAGGTTGAAATCCGTACAACAAGATTGTTTCATTTGTATTAAATCATAACGTCATTGAGTTCCTGTCGCCAGCTGTGCCACTGCCCTGCTGGGACTCCGCCCACTCCTCCACTTGGGAGGTCTCCAAACTCTCCATCTGGAATATGCCTAAATATGAACTATTGATAAACTCTGTCAGATTCCTTGAATGTATTTTAACTCTAAATATGTCCTTCTGTAAACATTACGTCTATTGTTCTGTCCATCCTGGAGAGGGATCCTCCTCTGTTGCTCTCCTGAAGGTTTCTTCCCTTTTTTTCCCCCTGAAGGGTTATTTGGGAGTTTTTCCTGGTCCGATGTGAGGTTTTCGGTCAGGGATGTCTATGTGTACAGATTGTAAAGCACTCTGAGACAAATTTGTAATTTGTGAAACTGGGCTATACAAATAAACTGAATTGAATTGAATTGAATTGCACTAATCATCAAATGAATGGCCTCATCCCCTTTTTTTCTTATTTGCTCTGAGGCCTGCAAAGCAAATTATATCTTATTCTTTGTTCCTATGATTGGCCACTCGCTCATCAACAAGACCTCCCATGAAAATACCACAACTTCTTGACAATGCATCACGTGTTGGTGGCACATGGGAAATATTACCTGCCTATTGAGCAAATAAGTATATATATATATATATATATATATATATATATATATATATATATATATATATATATATATATATATATATATATATATATATTGTATCAACTAATTTGGTATCATTGGTTCATAATTTGACTCATGCACTTCAAAGGAATATGGATATAAATATATAATAGGTATATTTTAACGTTGCTCATTGCTTTATGAAGCTTGCTTGGAAAACGACTGTAACTTTCATATTTATAACGAAGTATCAACTTAAAAGATGCACGTCGGTGTTCCTGCACCTCACCGCTGTGCTGCCGTCAAGCTCCGTGTCTCAGTGCGTCTGATAGGAACATTAATGGATACCAGCGTGAGACACAGATCAGCCGAGCACATCAGCATAGTGAGATCCAATATGTCACCACCACGCAGAGAGACGGGGAGTGTGTGTGTGTGAGGTGTGTGTGTGTGTGTGTGGGGGGGGGGGGTGTTCAGGAAGGAAGGTTAGCCGCATGTGTGTCTTGTTAGCAGTGGGTGTAACAGTGGAATGTGGGAATGACAAAGGAGCTCTGACTGTGAGCTATATGAAGACGTGCGACACCAGAGAGCGTTCTGCAACACGTCACGTGTGTGTGCGTGTGTGTGTGTCCGTGCGTGTGGGTGTGCATGTGCGTGCGCGCGTGTGTGTGTGTGTGCGTGCTCAGGTAATGCACTCGTTTGTGTCACAAAATGAATCCGCCCCCAAACTGTGCAATCAAACGTGTTGCAGTAAGGCGGTGGAGGTCATTAAGAGCATTTCTTTTGATTGTGACGTGTGTTTCTAATGAGAAAAAAAGTAAACTTCTCTAGGAAAAGCTTACGAGTCTCAATCAGATTGTAACAGGTACTAAACTCTGTGCAGTTTGAACTAACATAGAACATAAGCGCATAAGCTTCAGTCTTCACTTCATATTGAATGCTTGTTATATTTGTCAACCAGGAAGTCCAATCATTGACTAACTTCATTGACTAACTTCTTGCAGATGAATATTGAGTGATATGTCTCTCCTGTTTCACTCCCTCGCTCCAAGGGAGCAGCGGCACCGGGCCGTGGACGGTGAGACTCACCGGACCGATGTCGGGGTCACGTCGCCCCACATAGTGAGCGGGACAGGGTGACCTTTTGACCTCTGCTGAAGACTCCACATCCACCTAGCCACTACTATAGTTGGTCTGAGGGCCTGGGATCAGTGAAGTGGACGTTGTATCAGCAGAAAGGACAGCAGAGAGTATCTACAGCTTCCGCCGGGAACTGAAGACGCACCTTTTCCGACTATATCTGGATTAAAACACAGATTTGCACTTCAGTGGTTCTTAAATAGCTCTTATTATGGTACTTTTGTAGTTCGACTATGATGAGGAAATGTTACTTTCTGTATTGTTGTTGTTCTTAGTTTTTACTCTAGGTTGAAATGCACTTATTGTAAGTTGCTTTGGATAAAAGCGTCTGCTAAATGACATGTAATGTAATGTAATGTATCCGGAGCAGACACCCACACTGGGCACTAGAGGTTGCTGTTGGCTCAGCTTTGGCTTTTCTGTTGGATTCCTCTACTGTTTCTCTTTTGAGACCTGGCGTCTTTAACCCGGACACATGTACACCCATGAACAACATACATCCGTGGACCATCCGTCCCCATGTTGTGTTGCCTCCTGTCTACACATCCTCTGAAGCTGAATCCCCCATGTGTATTCTTAGTGAGCACAAGCCTTTGAAACCACGTGTCAACGAGTTAATGAAGCTTTATTTAAATCAAAGTGTACTCCTTCAGCACCTCATTGTTTCACTGAGTAAAGTCTGAAGTTGGTGTCCTGTGTTGTCTCTGGTTTTATACTTCTATTTTTTATGAATGGATGGAGCCTCGTCCAGTTTCCATCTCGCTGCTCGTCTTCGTCTGGATGTTCTGATCCGCGCGGAGCCGCTGGACTCGAGCTCAGAGTTAGTAACAAACAACTAAAGTGCAATTACAAACACATTATTTGCATCTTATAAGCAACTTGTAACTGGTAACAAACTTTTTCAGATTTTTTTTTCTTTTCTGTTGTGAATAATAATAAAATGAATCCTCTTTTCTTCTTTCTCATCATGTGAGAGGACCTGACTCAGGTTCATGGGTTGTGACGTACGTCTTGTTGTCTGTTTATTATTTACAGTAGCAGTCGAACACGCAGCTCAGTGGGCGGACAGCGGCTCCAATGAGCACCGTGCAGAACTGACCTCTCTTCTCCACGAGGATCATGGGAGTTTATGCATCAAGAGGATTTTTAATTGGTTTTGAAAGCAAATGTTGTTTTAAAAAAAAAAAGAATTTAAACTTCTGAGAAGCACTTCAGGAAATAGTCAGGCAGTTCTTAACTGCATGAAAGCAGAATACAAAAATGTGTAGTGGCGTCGAACTGACGCCGGGCGTGGAGGCGATAGGCAGCTGGTGGTCCAGTCTGGAGGTGAAGCAGACGACGGGCGAGGGACTCGTTTCAGAGCTTTTGGGGGCACCCAGAACCAGAAAACAGAGCCCCCAATAGATGTCTGTCTGCTGTGAGGTTCTGCCAGGTTCTGCCAGGTTCCACTGATGGTTCTGCTTCTATATAAGTACAATATGATCTTCAGAAGTGTGTATACATTTAGAGATGTTCTCCTTATACATGATACAAACACCTGGACTGCTCCATCTTCTGTACATAAAGATCAATGTGACATGTCAGGACATCACACACACACACACACACACACACACACACACACACACACACACACACACACACACACATCTGTGGTCCACAGGGGCCCAGGGTGACGTACGAGCTGAATCCCCTCGTGTACTCCCTCCCTCTCACTCAGATGCACATGTGTACGTCGGCATCATGAAGCTATTAAACCTGTTTTTCCTCCATATGTTTGTCCAGGTCATCCAGCACCGGCACACAGGAGTTACTCACTCATGCAGCCTAACTCTGCCGCAGACACTCTCCTCTCGTCCCTGTCTTCATCTCTTGATTCGCTTTGTCCTTGTAAGATACGACCGGTTCGCAAATCCTCTCCGGCTCCCTGGTTGTCCGACTCGGTGCGTACCGAGAGAGCCAACTTGCGAGCGACGGAGAGGAAATGGCGCAAATCGAATCAAGCGGAAGACCTGCTCTGCTATCAATCTCTTCTCTCCTCCTTCTCTGCAGTCAAAAGCTCCTTCTACCTGACCAAAATTCAGTCTTCCTTCTCCAACCCCAAAAAACTCTTCTCTATCTTTTCCAACCTCCTTGATCCCCGAGTCCCCCTCCTCCTTCCTCCCTTTTGCCGAGCCACTTTGTCGACTACTTTACAAACAAGATAGACGACATACGCTCCTCCTTTACTAATCCATCCTCTATCACTTCACCAACACCAACTTCTTCATTCCCCTCTCTTTCCTCGTTTACCCCTTTGTCTCCCAGTCAAGTTCTTAGCTTGGTGACCTCTGCTCGACTGACCACCTGCCCTTGACCCGTCCGTCTCACATCCTCCAGGCTGTTGCTCCTGACCTTCTGACCTTTCTCACCCATCTTATTAACAGCTCCCTCTCAACTGGCTGTTTCCCCAACTCTCTGAAGGAGGCGAGAGTCAACCCTCTCCTGAAGAAACCCACGCTCGACCCGTCTGAAGTCAGCAACTACAGACCGGTCTCTCTTCTTTCCTTTCTTTCCAAAACTCTGGAGTGAGCTATCTTTAACCAAGTGTCCTCCTATCTCCACAGCAACAACCTTCTTGACCCCCACCAGTCTGGATTCAAGGCCGGCCACTCAACAGAGACTGCCCTCCTTGCTGAGCAGCTTCACTCTGCTAGAGCAGCCTCTCTCTCCTCTGTCCTTATCCTTCTAGACCTTTCTGCCGCATTTGACACCGTAAACCACCAGATCCTTCTCTCTTCTCTTCAGGACCTGGGGATCTCAGGCACAGCACTCGCTCTTTTCTCTTCTTACCTCCCCAACCGCACTTACCGGGTAACTTGGAGAGGATCTGTATCTGATCCCTGTCCTCTCACTACTGGGGTTCCTCAAGGCTCCGTCCTGGGTCCCCTCCTCTTCTCTCTGTACACCAATTCTCTCGGCTCTGTCATTCGTTCACATGGCTTCTCCTACCATAGCTATGCCGATGACACCCAACTGATCTTCTCGTTCCCACCGTCCGAAACACAGGTGGCGGCGCAAATCTCTGCCTGTCTGACCGACATCTCTCAGTGGATGTCTGCACACCACCTGAAGATCAACCCTGACAAGACCGAGCTACTGTTCCTACCAGGGAAAGGTTCCCCCACTCACGACCTGACTACCACCTTCAACAGCTCTGTGTTGGCCCCTACCCTGACTGCCAGGAGCCTCGGGGTGACGCTAGACAGTCAACTCTCCCTGACGGCCAACATTGCTGCGACAGCTCGTTCCTGTAGGTACATGCTGCACAACATCTGGAGAATACAACCTCTTCTTACCCAGAAGGCGGCACAGGTTCTGGTCCAGGCTCTGGTCATTTCGCGCCTCGACTACTGCAACTCCCTCCTGGCTGGTCTACCTGCTAAGGCCATCCGGCCTCTGCAGCTCATCCAGAATGCAGCTGCTCGACTAGTCTTCAGCCTCCCGAAATTCACCCACACCACTCCGCTCCTCCGCTCTCTTCACTGGCTACCGGTGGCGGCCCGCATCCGCTTCAAAACATTGGTTCTGGCGTACTGTGCTCTGAACGGATCGGGCCCCGTCTACATCCGGGATGTGGTCACACCGTACACCCTGGTACGTTCGCTCCGCTCGACAACAGCCAACCGACTTGTGACTCCGTCACCTCGAGCTCATCACTCTACATCCAGACTGTTTGCTGTCCTGGCTCCTCAGTGGTGGAACCAGCTCCCCACTGACATTAGGACAGCAGAGAGTATCTACAGCTTCCGCCGGAAACTGAAAACGCACCTTTTCCGACTATATCTGGATTAAACACAGACTTGCACTTTAGTAGCACTTGAATGGCTCTTATTATGGTACTTTTGTAGTTTGACTATGATGAGGAAATGTTACTTTCTGTATTCTTGTTGTTCTTAGTTTGTACTCTAGGTTGAAATGCACTTATTGTAAGTCGCTTTGGATAAAAGCGTCTGCTAAATGACATGTAATGTAATGTTACAACTGTCTCCCTGAATCATCACAATCATCACAATCATCACAATCATCACTGTCATCACAATTATCACACATTACACTCAACACAATCATCACACACATTACACTCAACACAATCATCACAATCATCACACACATTACACTCAACACAATCATCACAATCATCACACACATTACACTCAACACAATCATCACAACCATCCCACTGTCAGACTTCTTGAAGTGCAACAGCCGTGAGGATTTAGAGAGACAAAAAGAAAAGAGAAGAGACTGAGCGACTTTCAAACTTGTTTGTGCATGTAGGTGTGTGTGTGTGTGTGTGTGTGTGTGTGTGTGTGTGTGTGTTTTGCCCATCCATCCCCGTCTCCAGATGTTTTCATTCACAAGCCCCAACTGTCCGTCCATCGTTTGCGTGTTGATCTGTGGATCTTCTTGGCCCACGCCAGGTCATGTGATCGTGGGCGGAGCCCCGTGAGACGTGTGATCCATGGGCTCCACCCAGAAGGCCAGGATAGTTACACCACCCTGTGAGGAAACATGGAGGAGGAGATAGGACACAAGCAGGAGAGGAGGGAAGGGAGGAGAGGATGAGACGAAGTTAAAGACAGACAGACGGACAGATGGAGAGACAGACAGTCAGACAGACAGTCAGACAGACAGAAAGTCAGACAGACAGACAGAAAGTCAGACAGACAGACAAGCAGACAGAAATACAGACAGACAGTCAGACAGACAGAAAGTCAGACAGACAGACAGACAGACAGACAGACAAGCAGATAGACAGTCAGACAGACAGTCAGACAGACAAGCAGATAGACAGTCAGACAGACAGTCAGACTCCGTATTTGTCTCTTTTTTACACTTTCATCTCTTTGCTTCACCTCTGATTTCTTTGTCCTTAACTTCCTCCTCCCTCTATTAGCTTTTGTCCTTCCCTCTTTTCTCCCCGTCTGCACCCCGATGACCCTCACTCCTCGCTCCTCACTCCTCACTCCTCACTCCTCACTCCTCACTCCCGTCTCACTCTCATCATCATATGCAGACTTGATTTTAAGGGAGGTGGAGAGACTGGAGTCTCCCATGAGATGTCCTTACTGGTACACAGAAACACATGTACACTTGCTCACACACACACACACACACACACACACACACACACACACACACACACACACACACACACACGCACACACAGGAAGCAAATAGAGACATCCACATCAGCTGTGTGTACTCACGAAGTACGATCGTTGATGTGTTTGCATAGGGCACATGCTAAAGCTGCGGGATATGTGTGTGTGTGTGTGTCCCTCCAGTGACCCTCTCTCTGCAGGAAGACAGTGAAGCAGCCAGTTTTGTTTTTATTTAATTTCGCTTTTTCGCTCCCTCCATCTCTTTCTCCCACCTCTCCTTCTCTCGACACACACTCCTCCTTTTCCTACCCTCCTAATCCCAACTTCCTACCCACCTTCTCCTCCTCCCTCCTCCCCCCTCCTCCACCCCTCTCTGCCTGTGAAGTCCTATTTGTTAGAACAGACAGCAGGTTAGCATTAAATATACATGGGGATTGTCAGCCGGTGGCGAACACAAAGGCAGCTCGGCGAGCCCCAGTGGAATCCAGCCTGGAGGCGGGGGGGGGGGGGGGGGCGTCCCCCGTGGGCCCCGACCGCCATCAACCCACCTACCACCGCACACAGGTTAGAAACCGAGGAGGAGGTCAAAAAGACTTGTACACACACACACAGATGCTCCACTATGCAGATGTGTGCGCATCGCAAACACACACTTTCCTTGTGACTCCCCCCTTCAACTTGCTCTCTCTCACACACACACACACTCACACACACACACACAAACACACACACACACACACATCTGTCGTCCGCAGGGGCGCAGGGTGACGTACAAGCTGCATCCCCCTTGTGTATCGCCCTCCCTCTCACCCAGATGCACACAGCATACTGAGTGTGGATGTTACGGAGGCCGCGTGTCTCTGAAGACGCGCAAAACAGAACATTTTCTTTTAGTTATTTATACAAAGCCAAACAGACAGACAGACACACACACGGCCGCCATTTTGTCTCAATCTGCAGAGAATTGTAAGTGAAATTATTCTTGGAGTCATCAGCTTCAATTAAGGCAATCCAAGATGGACTCCCAAGACATGCACACGGATAAATAAAATGAATAAACAAGCGATCGAAATGCACGTTGCCTGTATTCTGTCCGCCTTGCTGCTGATATGGAAGCACGACTAAGAGAAAGCCCTTTGAGTGGCTGCTCTCCAGTGAGTACAGGAGGTCTTTTCCCGTTTTATGCGGTTATGTGTTCGTTAGGTCTGCAGGTAGCAAAGATAACGCTGGTTCTTACAGGTTGTTTATGGTCAAATGATCCTTTCTTCAACTGATGTGTTTTTCTAAATCTTTGGTAGGATTTGATCCTTGTTTAATTAGTCTGATAAACTAAATTGTAAAAAGTGGTTTTGTTAATATTATAAATAGTCCAGCCGTCGTTTGGGCTGCGGTTACACTAATAACTCATCATGGCAATGCCGGTTCTTACCTGTCTTGACGCAGTTATACGTCTCAGGCGGAGACATGTGGTGGATGCGGTGATGTTTCCGTGGCAACGCCAGATGCCAGACCTGGAGCAGCGTGACCCAGAGCGGGAGGCCGCAGGAGGAGAGGCGCCACTTGTGAATCTGAGAGGACGGCAGACGACGGACAGACTTTGAGACAAAGAGAGGACAGTTGATGGAATAATTGATCAAACTGTTTAGTGTGATGAAGAGGGCCAGCATGGAGGCGTGGTACTCCCACAGGGAGGATGCTGGAGGGAGCAGACGGAGGGGGAGGAGGAGGAGGAGGAGGAGGAGGAGGAGGAGGAGGAGGAGGAGGAGGAGGAGGAGGAGGAGGAGGAGGAGGAGGAAGGGGGTAAAGGACGAAGACAGGCCGACGTAGAGCGAGGACCAGAAGGTTACGCGTACAACAGTGAACTGTCGAGATGTCTTCCAGGACGCTGAGGCCACATCCGTGTGTTTGACTGTTTCTTTATTGATTCTTTAATCAGTCGTCGCCGCAGCACCGCAGACATCAAGAGGAAGATGTAAGACCGTCAGTCTGGGATGAGACACCATCACAGAGACCTCAGGCTCCAGTCCGTCCTGAGCAGGTAACTCGCCCACTGGTGTCCAACAGGAACTGGGAAGCATCAATTAGTCAAACAACTTCTGCCATCCCTCTCTCCCTACAAGAGACAAACACCATTCCTGCAGCGGACTGGATGGAGTGTGTGTGGCGTGGTTTTTATGTGATGTTCAGATGAAGGTGGAGGCTGGGGAACACACAGAAAGTCACACAATATCTATTTAATGTGAGGAATTACATTGCGGGGCTTTACACAACTGTAAACACCTGGATTAAAATGTGTAAACAAGTTGAAAGAGAGGTTCATGTCATTGGGCGACGGGGCTAACCTCTGACGGGGAACAAAGGGACGTGTTGTCTCTGATAGGTGTGTGTCGTCTAACGGGCCGAGGTGGAGACAGACTTCCTCTCAGAGACATCGCACTAGTGTCTGGAGCTCGGAGGCGACGTTACAGCAACGTGATCAGCCTTTACTCGCATTCCCATTTAGTCATTACATCCACATCACTGATTCATCAAAAGTCTCATTGTGTGAATATTTTCGTAAACAGTCTCTATGTGAGATGTCGTTGTTAAAACGGTGATATTCCTGCGTTCATAGTGAACAAAATACAATGAATACATATTTCAGTTGGAAACATCTGTTTGATGATCTGCTTCCTTTCACATGTCCAGTGATCCAAGAGCCATCGTCTCGTCAAGCTGCAGGAGAAACACCTGCATGTTAGTCAAACACTTTCTTTAGAGAACGTTTGGTTTGTGACTCGGTGGAAAGTCCCCTTCCACACCTGTGATGATGACTAAGGTTGATTTTGTTTTCGTGAAGGCAGCAGGAGCCACAGCGGACACTGTAATGATTATATTATTACAACGTCTGGTTGTGGTCCAACACATGTACAGAGAGTCTTTACTCATGGAAACAAACTGTAAATATTTTTTTTATTTGGCCGTATACACATTATTTAGAGCGGTGGAACGTCACCGGCACACACTCACTGGACCACTACTGGAGTTCAGAGTATTTAAACCCCATGTGTATATTTATATTACACAAAAGCGTGTATACTGGTTCCTTTAAGCTTTCACAGAAGCCAACATGCGATGGCTCAGAAAAGATGACGATAAATATAGAGTCGTTACAATTAATCCTAAAATCTTGCTTAGTAATGAATAAACCAGTGATTTCTGTTTCATATCAGAGTTCAGAGGCGCTCAGACGGAGTTTGTGTGTCACTCAGAGCATCTTCGTCAGATGGGCATGAACTAATATCTAATTACAAGAGAGACAGTCGTTGAAGTTTCCAGCTCATATTCAATGTGCACTGTTCACCAGGTGAGGAGGTGAGGAGGTGAGGAGGGGAGGAGGTGAGGAGGGGAGGAGGGGAGGAGGGGAGGAGGTGAGGAGGACATGTAGCTCTCACAGAGGAGCCGCAGTCTGAGCCCGGCTCCTCGCTCCGCCCGTCCCGCGGCTCACTCGTGTTATCCGCTCGGGTCCTTGTGTCGCTATGACTACAGCCGTCCTCCCTCCGCCCCTCCGTCCCCCGCGCCCTCTCTTTGGCCCTCTTGACCGCCGCCAGGGCAGACATGACAGCTGGAGATGTCGCCTCGCGGCTTTCAGCTTTTCCCGTCCACCTTTCCGTCTCCGTCTTTGTCTGGCGGGCGCTTGACACCGCGAGGAGCTCGACGTGACAGGTGTAGATGTCATCTCGCCGCTACGTGACCCTCCGTCACCCCCCCCCCCACACTCCCCTCCCTCTCTCGCTCCTTCTCTTCTCCTCGCACTCTCCCCCTCCGCCTCAACCTCTGACGGCCTCGGACATGACAGGTGTAGATGTCAGCGTGTCCGTCTCGTGACCTCTGGAGGACCCGCTGAGTGTGAGGTGACAGGTGTGGATGTCACCGACAGGTAGACCACACTACGGCCCCCACCCTTCTAATCTTCCCTCCCTCACACCACCTCACCCCATCCCTCCCATGGTTCTCCTTTTTCTCTCCATTTCTTGATGTATAAAAATCCCTCTCAGAACTCCCTTCATGTCGTTAAGCGTGTTTTGAGAATTTTGATTAAAGGTTTTCCCAAAAGAACCCAATACATCTTCATCTAGTATTACTCCACCCAGCTCCACCCAGCTCCACCCAGCTCCTTCAGGTGGCACAACACGTGTTCAACTATGAAAGATGACCGTTTCTCTCCTGTAACAATCATTGGGTTAAGGACAATTGTGAAAATCTGTGAAATTGAAATCTCTCGACAACATTTGAAGCTGGGTTTCACTTTGAGGAGCGACGGCGGCCTATTTGACTTTTGACTTTTAGTTTGTTGGCATATTATTCTGTCTCTCGCCGGCGGATGTCTTCACAGCGGCTGACGAAGCTCCTCAAAGATAATCGTGGACGTCTGAGCCTCGACAAGCTCGGCGAGCCTCCCCCCCCCACCCCCCACCCACCGGTGACCTTTCTGCTCGAGTCGAAGTGCAGACATGGCGGCGGGAGATGTCTCCTCCTCAACAACAGGTTGCTTCGCTTCCTCCTGCTGATCCTCCATCCTCCTCTAGTCCCGCCCCTTCCTGCCCCCGTAAGGTCAGTGCACATGATTACCCGCAAAACGTGCCCAGTGCTTTCCGCGCCACCAGCGAACGCACTCTGGCCTCAGAGTCCACGCCGCTGGCGTCCTGCAGACACTGAGTCGCTCTGCTTCGTTAGAGCCTGCGAGGCCGACCTTCCTAGCGTCCTCAGGCTCACGTTACAGCTTCGCAGAGTACGCCTGCAGGTACGCTGTCAGAGCTTTGTGGGGGGGGCGTGTTGCTGCACTTGCGATTCCCACTGCTTTGTTACAGAGGGTGAGACCGGCAGGTGTTAAACCCCCAAAGCTTCTCACTCACAGGTGACAGCAGTGTGAATGAGAAGAAATGTTTCACACAGGATGCATTGCGAATACAACACGACACACACCTAGTGGGCCGGATGGGAGTCATTCAGTCCTAGCCGTTGGTTTCAATGAAGTGGCGGCGCATGATGGACGTGGTGCTCCCTGATTGGACGAATAGATGCCTGCAGGAAGAGAGAGAGAGATGAATTATTGCTTAAAATTAAGAATTAATATATCTGTAAATCCCTCGTGAACCAATCACAAGTGCGTTTTTGAGCCGTCTCGGTGTGAATTGAGTTTGCTTAATTGAAATGGAGAGCAGTGGATGTCACGCCTGCATTCAATGATAACCTATGAATAGTTAATGCAGTGAATCTATTGTTTATCTGGGTTCCAGTCTTAAGGCTGGAAAATAATCACAGAGGTATAAAAACTGCACGACACATAATCTCCTGTAGATTATCCTGTGCTCCATAGAAATGACAAATTCTATTGAAACCAACAATAGAAGGAATTCAAACTTTAAGGCCGATCATTTGAAAATTAATTAAAAAAAGAAAATAATGACTTCATGTCATTTGAATGGAAAACACACAAACATCCAATGTTCTACATCACCCGGCTAAATGAATATAATTGAATGTGATAAAGGACAATCGGGGGAGATTGTTCAACTTCATTTACATTCACTTTATCTCAGGACACACACACACACACACACACACACACATATGAACGACACCCACCCACCCATCCACAGACACACACACCCACAGACACACACACAGACACACACACACACACACACACACACACACACACACACACACACACACACACACACACAGCGGTGCCCAGCAGCCTGCACAACCCCAAAGCTCATATCCAGCATCCTAATAAACCGCAGAACAGCAGTCAGCCGGAGCACAAACACCCATACACATAAATGACCCACGGACGCCACACAAAGCTTGAAAACATGTGAGCTTCAAACACAACACACACACACACACACACACACACACACACACTCGTAAACCCCACCTGCCCTGTGCAGCGGCAGACACCTCTCTGTGAGAACATAGGGGTCTCAAATGAAAGACTGAATCTGAATCTCAGAAGCACAAAAGAGGAAAAAAGAGACGTGCGCACACTCACACACACACACACCCACACCCACTCACACACGTGCACACAGATGATAAAGGTAATTTATTTCCCCCTGTAGTAAAAGCAAAAAGAGAAAAGAAAAGAAAGCTAGGTTTGCATCTATGTTTCCACAGTGTGCATGTGTGTGTGTGTGTGTGTGTGTGTGAGAGTGTGAGTGTGTGTGTGTGTGAGTTCTCCTGCTGATGCGTCGCCATGGACGCATCAGCAGGAGAACTCATTATTGTGGTGCAGGCCAGTCGAGCCAATCACACGTGCCTATCAGCGGACATCGCCGGTTGGCGCAGACACACACACACACACACACACACACACACACACACACACACACACACACACACTATCTGTTGATATCTTCACAATTATGTACCCATCTCCGTTCTCATCTGCCTCTTCCCCTCCTCCTCCCCCTCCTCCTCTTCCTCCTCTCGCCGCAGCCCTCAGCCAGATGAAAGCCCGGCTAAGCCACGGAGGTCGTGGCGAGCGTGGCGGCGGCAGCGCTCCCGGTGAACGGCGGCCGCCGCCGCGTGTCCTCTAATCCCACACCGTTTAACGGCCCGCCCCGCACGACGCTCGTTAATCACCGGCTCACATCGCCCATCGCCCCAGCAACCGGCGCCGTCCCACTGGTTGGACGGACACGCCCTTCCACCCCCTTCTTCTCATTTATTTTCTTTTTTTGTCCTTTCCGACCTTTGTGCTGTTTTCTTCATCTCACTTTGTGTTGCTTTCTCTTTTTACCGCTTATATTTCCACCCTTTCCTCCCTTCTGGTCTTCAGACTTCTTCAAGGCTCTTCTGGTCCTCATCAGGGAGGAGCTTTAAAAAAGACATGCGTGGGAGGGATGCACACAGAAACACACATACGGAGGAAAGTATCGGTGCTCCTAGAACACTGCAGAGAGGAAGGAAGCATCCTCCAACCTGTATCCCCAAACTGCAGCACATCTGGCACATTGCATGTGAACGGAGCATCATTGGGAGCTAATGAGCGTGACTTGTCCTCAAAGTGGTGTCATTAGAGGACTGAGAAATCCTGGTTGAGTCAATTAAAGCTCAACGACATGACGAGGACGAGAACACGCAGCACGTCCCAAAGCCTCGCTGAGGAACAGTGTGAGCGCCGCTGGGAGGAAGTCGGGCTCTTCTTGGAGGAAGTGGTGCGGTTGTAGTGGAACGGCTTCTATGGGTTTAAATCAAAGCAAATCATTGTTGTACAACTCTAATGAAGAGCGGTAGGATAATACCAAATGTAATGAGCTGTTCGACAAAAAGAACTCTACTTTTGCTATTTTGTAGTTTTCATTTATTTTTCGAGCAAAGGCCCCCTCAGCGACCTGTGACCCTGCAGCAGCAGCATGTGCTCTGCAGCCCTGAGGCGTAAGAACAGCCAATAGGAAGGCCCGCTCTCTGACATGAGTTGTTATTGGCCAAAGATGACCATCACACCTGATTCTCTAAAGCCGGAACAAATTACACAACGCTGAAAGCTAATTGGGCATTTTGCCCGACGACGATGCCAAAAACATCCGATCTGAAAGCATGTGGGAAGAAAACAAATGAATCACTGCATGTTTTGGTACCTTTATACAAATATATTGAGTATGGGTATTTAGACATTTGTCTCCCTGAGCCTTAATTTATCAATTATTTACAATACTGGAAATATCTTTTAATTGTAATTTTCAGTTTCTCCTAATTTTTCTGATGCTCAGACAAATGGGGCGTATTAAATGTCCCCCCTCGGAGCCCGGAGCCCACCCTGCCACACTGACAGGTAGGGCATGTTCAGGTTTCCAGTCGAGCCGTTACAGCCCCCCTCCTTGTGGTGAGGAGTCCATGTGTGTGTCTGTGTGTGTGTGTGTGTGTGTGTGTGCGTGTGTGTGTGTGTGTGTGTGTGTGTGTGTGTGTGTGCATTAATGGCTCTATAGTACAATCTGAGCAACCTCCGTGAAGAGGCCCTAACAAATGGGAAGAGGGAACAGAGAGCAGACACGTATGAAACGACACGTACAGCTGAAACGAGAGAACAATGGAGAGGCTAAGAGCGACGCTGTGTCTCTGTGTCTCTATGTCTCTGTGTCTCTATGTCTCTGTGTCTCTGTGTCTCTGTGTCTCTGTGTCTCTGTGTCTCTGTGTCTCTTGTCTCTGTGTCTCTGTGTCTCTGTGTCTCTATGTCTCTGTGTCTCTGTGTCTCTTTGTCTCTGTATCTCTGTGTCTCTGTGTCTCTATGTCTCTGTGTCTCTGTGTCTCTGTGTCTCTGTGTCTCTGTGTCTCTTTGTCTCTGTATCTCTGTGTCTCTGTGTCTCTTTGTCTCTGTATCTCTGTGTCTCTGTGTCTCTGTGTCTCTGTGTCTCTGTGTCTCTGTGTCTCTGTGTCTCTATGTCTCTGTGTCTCTGTGTCTCTGTGTCTCTGTGTCTCTGTGTCTCTGTGTCTCTTTGTCTCTGTATCTCTGTGTCTCTGTGTCTCTATGTCTCTGTATCTCTGTGTCTCTGTGTCTCTTTGTCTCTGTATCTCTGTGTCTCTGTGTCTCTGTGTCTCTGTGTCTCTGTGTCCTGTCGCCTCAGGTGTCCTCTTTGATATTCAAACCAACCCTAACTCGGAGCACACGCATCCTTTATTTTCCACTCTGCGCTCCGTCCCTCTGTTCGCTGCTCAGGCTCCATTCTTCTCTTCTTGCTCTCCATTCTTCTCTTCCAGTGGGAGTCTTCAGGAGGAGTCTCCCACTGGGTCCGACTCCCCATGCAAATCTGTGGCTGCCGCGGCGCCTTTGGTCCCGGTAACTACCCCAAACCGCAAGAAATGCCACACAATAAATCCACCTCAGAGCACGGAGTACCTCCATACACAAAGCAGACGAAGCGCTGACACTAGTGGAACACATGACGGTTGAGTACGGAGGTGCAGTGTGGGCAAAATACAACGATAAGCAGAGTAGACGAGGGGCAGAGGTGCACACAGGGATTGGCTGCCATGATCGGATGAATAGGCCGGCATAACATATTACCTTCAAGCAGAATCAGAGAGTAAATGGTTTGAATGTGTCGGGCTGTCAATAATGTGCCACGAGAGCCACTTAGTGAGGGCAGCTCCCGGCTGTGAGGACGCAGCCCGACCGCCCGGCGGAGACCAGTTTATTAAATGGAAAATTCAATATTTTAGATGAAAGTTACATGAATACAACTCATTGTTGAGAGGCTATAAGTGGTGCCGTGTGCCTCGTTTACACACCGCTGTGAGGATCATTTAGGCTATTTAGGCTGTTTTTGAATCAGATTATTAAATTCGCTGAAGTAAAAAATATTATATTTTATATTTTAATATTCCTAATCAAAGGTCATGTTTATATTCAGTGTATTAATTACTGCATGTTGGACTCATGGACATGCGGCTCATCGCTGGCTATAATGTGTACACATCAACCTTATTTACTAATGTTTGGACCAATCCGCAGCCAGAGTTTTCAGAAACGTTGCACCGGCGACACATAATACATGTCTGAGCCAATAAAGACATTATGAATGTGTAATTGATTCAGTTTCGGAAAACACGCAAGCTAAAACTTTTCCACCTATTAATTACCAATGAATATTTCATAAAGAGAAGAAAGACGATGAAACACCGACCCAGTGACCTCGCATGACATCCATCAGAACCAAGTTCAACCAATCGGCGAGCTGCGGATAGTCACGCTGATTTTAATTGGCCAAAATGAGGATAACCTTTACTTTAATTGGCTGTGGGAAATGGGGCAAAATGTGTGTGTGTGTGTGTGTGTGTGTGTGTGTGTGTGCATCCATCTCGATACGCACCTACACACACACACACGTGCGTGCATGTCTTCTGGCACTGTAGGTGGTATATGGTGAAGAGGTTCAAGGTGAGGCCGTCCAAAGAGCATGTGTGTGTGTGTGTGTGTGTGTGCCTCGTGTGTACATTAGGGACCGTGGACACTATGGAGGGAGGTCCCGTGTGGGTCCCTCTGTGTGCAGGTCACTATGGAATCGGCTGTGATTGACCAGTATTTATGGGAATAAGCCAGACGCGAGGCGGACGAGTCGAGGCGCCCAGCAGCTGCTCCATCGGCCCGGCGCCGTGGTATTAATGATTAATGAATTAATGAAAGTGAGGAACATGAGGCTTCATATTTGTACATAGTTAATTGATAGCAGATGACTATGCGCGGTTTAATGCAGCCGACACAGTCAGGCTGTGTGTGTGTGTGTGTGTGTGTGTGTGTGTGTATGCTCACCTTTCCGATCACAGGGATGTCCACAGACCCCCAGGTGTCCGCTCCCCAGCGTGCCGTCCCCGATGCAAAGTCTGCCGTCACTACCCGAGGACCGGCCCACGACCACAGGAGGAACACACAAAGAACGTGATGTCAGAGCCTCACGAGGCCCGCAGCACAGAGCCTACAGGTATCAAGCTCCTCCTCTTTTATGGACCAGCTTCCAGCTTCGGTCCTGGAGGCAGACACAGTCACCTCATGTAGATGAAGACTTTCCTCTTGATGGTCTTATAGTTCGGGATGAGTCAGGGTCACCTGGTCCAGACCTAGAGATGCTGCTACAGGCTGAGAGGCTGCTGGGGGACGCTTAGGATACACTGAGCACCTCTCTCCTCTCCTCTCTCCTTATGGACGCTTAGGATACACTGAGCACCTCTCTCCTCTCCTCTCTCCTTATGGACGCTTAGGATACACTGAGCACCTCTCTCCTCTCCTCTCTCTCCTTATGGACGTTTAGGATACACTGAGCACCTCTCTCCTCTCCTCCCTCTCCTTATGGATGAATCTCTCACTCACACATTACTAACTGCTTCCTCCCCGGAGTCCTTGTGACTCCATGTGAGTGAGTGTGTGAGTGTGACAATGAGTGTGTGAGTGAGTGAGTGGCTGTGTGTGTGTCAGTGAGTGAGTGTGTGAGTGGTGAGTGTGGGAATTTGTGTATGAGTGTGTGTGTGTGTGTGTGTGTGTGTGTGTGTGTGTGAGTGAGTGAATGTGTGTGAGTGAGTGTGTGTGTGTCCAGGGTGTAAATATGTAATCAGTCAGATGAAGACAAGTGTACTCGAGGCTGCAGGGTCACGACCTCTCATATGTGAAACACCAACGCAGCACCAAGCCCACATGGACACACACACGCACACACACACTCACAC